>JAYJMH010079684.1:0-10263 GCA_036873815.1 Phacellophora camtschatica | reverse complement strand
TATTAAGCATCAAATGCAACCGGCAAAAAATAAAATTGGATATACCCCCCCCCCCCCCCCGCCAGTCAAGCTTGATGCTAATATTAGTTATTACTTTTCAGTTCCACCGCAAACATATCCTCCACCATCTTATCCTCCAATATCTTATCCCCAAACATCTTATCCTGCAACATCTTATCCTTCAACAACTTCTCAACAACAGCCTCCACCAGCATACCCTCAGGGAATGCCGAATGAACCACCTTATCCAGAAGGTAGCTGTGGACAGCAGCCATACCAACAGCCAACAACAGCTTGCGTAAGAGGCAAATTATTTTGTAAATAAAACACTGTTTTAGCTTTCCTATGCAGCACTGTAAAATTGGCGGCTTTGCTGTGAAACGTTATAATGTTTTTTTGTATATTTATGGATTTAGGTCGCATTTCTTGCGCATCAAGAGTCGATATGTTATTTCTGTCTATTGGCTTTGGTCTAAACTTCTTTTTTGGATCTCCTTTGTCATAGCCTTTCATGAAATGAATTTATTTTTGTTTGGAAACACTGTCGGACAGAAATCCCAAAACTGAAAATGAAATGCTTATTTATAGATGCAGCCGCTATGAAGAACTTTTTCTTATTATTATTATTATTATTATTATTATTATGAATTAAAAGTTTACAATATATTTATAAATAGAAAAAAGGATAAAATATTACAGATTCAATTTCAATAGTTAAAATTACACTAAAATTTGTGATAAAACCATGTACCCCTAAACGAGAGTGGCAAGGATAGCATAAAAAGAGCGAAAGACCTTGATTCCATAATGGTCCCCTTAGAGGTCATGTGGTGAAAGAAAAATACTTTTAGGAAAACGGTAAACCTATTGTTATTGATAAATGCAAGCAATGACAGCTGATTTTTAAGATTCTTTTCCAATTTTTATTCAGAATTGTTTTCATTAACAAAGTATGTTGTCTGGAACACGGCTGTTATTCAACAAATCCTACAGCACGGCCCTTTTTAGGGCGATGCTAAATTCAAAACCTCTGGCTTTATGTGGGAGGCAAAACTTTAAATGGTACCATCTCTATTCTCAAACGACCAACATCAACAAACTAGATTTTTTTTCAAGTTAACTATCGAGGATTACATAAGGAATAATTGTTGACTAATTTGAGCAAAATTCTCTGCACTGGTCACTGCTCTGCGCTGACTTTGGGACACCCGGCATCTCAAGCAACTTCAGTTGCTACAAAACAGGATCTTTCAAATAATATGGTTTAAAAATTGTATGTTTTCAACAAATGCATTGCATAAGGAACTAAAAATCCTTAAATTAAATGACCTTCACAGTCTTAATGTTCTCAAACTAATGCATAAGGTTAAGTTGGTGATAAGTTGCCTGATGTTTTTCATAATTTATTTATACCAAATAGAAAAACCCACCAGTATAAAACTTGAAATAGCGATGAATATAAAATCCCAAAAGTGAATATAAGATAAGGTGTAAAACGTCTTAAAGACTTAAAGAGCAAATAATTTCCAATTAATTACTTGTTTTGAATATAATTCATATCACATACTAATATATCTACTTAATTAATATTCAAGCTTGAGTTTTCCATATTACTGTATATCTTTGTGTTACATGTTGTTTTGTTGTCATATATATTTCTCTTTGCGGCCCAAGTTCAATAAACATGCTTTCCTTTGGCGCGTAGAATACAACAATTTTTGCATAACTATGTATTCAGTGTATTCTACAAATAAATTGAACTGAAATTGAAATAAATGAAAGGAAATAATATTGTAAATTTATTAAAAGGCTGTCAAAAATAGAAAAACATACTTTAGTAATCTAATTGTTTTAAATCTCTTCTCAGGGACAGCAGTCCACTGTCATTATGACACAGCCGGTTGGCTATGCTAACACTACGCAAGTAATGATGGGTCCACCAAATTACATGGCATTGGCGTGGCTGACCTGTCTTTTCTGCTTTTGGCCACTTGGTATAGCAGCCATAATCAAATCCAACGAGGTATAGAAGCTCTAAAGGGATCTATGTACTGGAGAATGATGGATAGGGTCATTTTTATGACATATATGGCCTTGATACAATGTTAAGAATGTGGGCATTAGATTGAGAGCCCCAATTATTTGTGCTTAAACAAATTTAGATGGAGCGATCATATTCTAGAAATTGAACCAGGATGACATAAGGGTTGCCACAAAATGAGAGCACTTTTAAAAAATGAGATTTTTCTATGTTCGAATCATCTGAAGAGCACTTTTTAATCGATTGTCCGGCCTATGCCGATCCAGGCAAATCATTATTTCCTGCTTTCCTAACAGAAGTTTCAAATTCTGCCCTTCTCTGTCCTAGGAATAAATTTATTTTTCTGCTTACCAATGTAGACTTATGTATTGTAAAAGCGGTTGCCATTTTCCTAAAGACTGCTTACGAAATTCACAATAGCTATAGCTAATAATAGCTTAGTGAGTGAGATGATGCATGACGTTTTTGCATTCATAATTGTAAGATTATTCTATTCATTTTTATGTGACGTGTGGCTTGCTAGACGATGCAACACACCTTTATTCAAGTCTGTAATGGAAAATTAAAAAATTGAATTCATCCCCGTTATGATTTTATCCCCCTTCTCCATTTTTGACGTCTCCGTTTATGGGTTTTCATTTTTGTTACAGGTTGACCAAGCTACTAGTCGGGGAGATATTGTTGCAGCCAACGCAGCATCAAGAAGTTCTCGCACTTTGTCGATGATCGGTATAGGCCTTGGCATTGGCTCCATCATTTTGCTGATCGTCATCATTGCCATCTCTAATGCCTCCGTTTACAGCAGTTACTGATAATCGAAAAACCAACATTTAGTGTGAATAGTTTGTGCAATGAGCATTTATAAAAGGGTACCTTGTGCTCTTTAGGTAGTGAAGGGTATTTTGCACTTGTCACGGCTTGGGGGTTAAAGAATTTTTTCTTGGCGCTATTTTAAAACATGGAACTCTCTAATCTTCTATTGAAGATTTTAGGAGAATTGCCATAAATGTTTCTGGAAAACATGTATTGGTATAACAATTTGCACAGAGTTGCAGATTCTAATATAACATTCAATTGAGATTAATGACAATTGCTCTTTTGTGTTTATATTAACGATGACGCCATCAAAAATATAGTTTAATTGTAGGAAATCGTAGAGTGCAATGATTATGAAATTTTAATAGTTTTGCATTTTTTGGAAAATATTTATTATTTGTGCCAAGTTTTATGATAATTGGTTATATAATTTTAGCTTTAATATTTTGGGAGGCATATCTTGAGCATTTTGCATGATACTTAAATTCTTAGATCTACTATTTATATATATATATATACCGGGTGTCTCAAAAAAAGTTCACCCTTTGGTGGCTTGTACCTCGAAACCGGTAGGGCCAAAAACATCAAATGTTTTTGAAAGCGACAAAATTAGAATATGCGATACGAACAAGGTAGGTGCGACCACCTTTAGGCATCGAAAAATCGAAAATTAAGTAGGCTTGGTTGCTATACATCCAAGTAAAACTTTGTTTTCTGTGTTCCACGTTTTTGAAAGTCCAACCACCTGTAGGAATAGAGAGTTTACATTTAATGGAAAGATTCTGTGCAACAATTCACAAGAGGGAAGTTGAATCGTTTCTCCGTCAATCCTTTTTACTTTATTTTCGATTTTTCGAAGTAAGCTTTTTATTCTAATTTGGTAGAGCTTTGGTACAGAATAATATCTTAGTAAAATTTATCACTAAAAATGGCGTTTCTAGAAAAGTAAAAGGGAGTGGTGCAAAAACATTTCCGGGTGCAAGGACCAGGACTCCATTGCACTAGGCACTGCTGGCGCCATTAATTTTTGTTTTGATACCGCCTTCGGCAAATTAGCACCCCAAATAGAAAAGTCAATAAGTAACTGAAAGCCCATAAAGGATGGTTTTGATGTTGACTTGATTTATTTATGATAAATTTTCTTCATTGTTTTCTGCACTTCTACTTCCCAGTGGTAAATAAGCTAGCTCAATAATTTCATATAAACTGCTGGTAATAAAGTGTCAGATGATTAATTCAGTGATGTGGGTTTGCAACCTTTAGTAACCTCTAACCGGTATTTTTGAAAAAGTAATTCATAGTTAAAAAACGGAATAATTCTATTTTTTTACTGTGAATTATTTTTGTCATTTAAGAAATTTTAATGGTGAAGTTTGGTCCAAAATGGTCCAAATTAAAAAACTTTCACTAATGCAACCTTAGCCAGGTTCCTTATATAAAAACGTGTATGGTACGAACATTTGGTATCAAAGCGTAAAAATTGCAACACCAAGCGTGTTGAAGTCCGTATCTAGGAACAACAAACTGGTATCCAAGCGTGAGAAGTAAATTACTAAGCGTGAGAGCATAGAGGAAAAATATTTTTATGCGCACGCAGGCATCCAAACGAGGCTGAAGAAAGTGACGAACAATTGGCTGATTCTTTGGCTTTTTGTTTTGTTATTTAATTGTAAACAAGTCACGATATTTTACAAAAATTACTCTCACAGTCATTTGCAACATAATTGTAAAAGTTTGATCAATGAATTGAACTGTCAAGAAAATTAATTGAGTTGGAATTTGTTCTAGACATCACACAAAAAGTTCAATACCAAAGATTATTTGGTATATGTTGCTTAGTTTTCTGGCAAAGATTTTGTATTGAAGGTCAGTTTAGACACAGAAAGAACAGACAGTTTAAATGACAAAGAATATTTGATACTGGTTATTACCTATGTGTGGTCTCACAAAAAGAAGCTAATCTTAATTTGCAAACTACTTCGGTTAAAAATATTTTTTAGTTTCAAATGTGCCCACCTGGCTGATGTTGCTCCTCCTTTTTGGTTGAAAAGACAAACGAAATTATTGACAATTTTGATTCATGTATAAAATAAATACTTACCGTATTTCTTCATATAAATGCCGCCCACTGTTAAACGCCGCCCTCTGTTTAACACCGCATTTCCAGCCGAACATTGGTAATAAACACCGCCCTCTAACAAACACCGCATCTTCAAAAGCGGCGTTTATTAGAAAAAAGACTAAATTGATTCGGATATTGACAATCTTTGACATTTTTCATAACTCTTTTGTTACATATTTTTGGGAAAAGAAAACATTGTTGGAAGTCTGTTTTTATCTCATTTCTCATTTTGTATTAAACGCTGCCCTCTACTAAACGCTGCCCTCTATTAAGCACCGCCTTTTATTAAACACTGCAGCTAAAAGTTGGATTTTTAGCTGCGGTGTTTAAGTTGGATTGGAATGGATTAAACGCCGCGGCGAATAATTCCAACCGATTTCTCATTAAATTGTTGGAATTAACCTAGATTTGTAAGTAAAAGCACAGTTTCACAAAATTAGAGTCCATTAATACATGAATTGTGTAGTACTGTGTCTCAAATAAGCACACGATCATCATATCGTCATCTTTATGGTGGGCAGGTAGCATATAACATAGAAAGCTCAATAAAGATATAACAATCCACAATTTTTGTCAACTAATGATGATGGGCAGTCTATTAAGCAAAAAGGTGACACCTACAAAAATAAAAATATGTGTATCAAAAAAAAAATTGAGTTACAGAAGACACCCAACATTGCTGAGAAATAATTTTCCACATTAAAACCCATTTTACTTTTTGTCTTTATTCGTTAGAGAAAGAAAAATTTCACCTTAAATATGTAAAATTAAAAAACATATTTATCAATGTTGCTGAATGTACGTGATTAAAATGAAACAATTGGAAGAAAAAACACTATTTCTGAATATAAAAATTAATCTCTAAGCTAAAAAATTATACCGAACCAGAAATATTTGTTTTTGCTGACAAAACTCTTAAATTTTATGTCAACAATTCCTTTTTTCATTTCATGAAAATTCACCCACCACCATCGTCAAAAAGGAGATGGATGCCTGGAAAAATCAAAATAATGCCGACGAAAACGTTTTTACAACAGGCCTAAATAGAAAAAACACCTGCATAGAAAAACAGTTTTTTAACAATTTTTTACAATGCACAGATCGATAGCTGAGACTCTATTTAGCTATGGATTCGGTTTTGTGCGGCATGCCCTTTGTGAGTGATTTATTCCACAAAAATGCTCTAAAAATTCACACAATGATGAAGATAAATTTTTCGCACAAGAAGAAAAAATTGAAATTCAGTAAAAAGACAAGCAAAATTTGGCACAATCAAGGCAAAACAACAATAAATATGTCTTGGGAACACAACATAATCAAAAAACCCAGCATCATGGGCGTTTTCGAATTAATATTAAATTTTTCTTGTGTAGTGGTAGAAATTCACACCTCTGCCAACCATGAAAAGTACTTTGTTTTCTGAAGAAAATTAAGAACATGCAACGCTCCCAACTTTATCCACTGATATCGACATATGCGCTTGATAATGACCTTCATCGCTATGAAAATGACTTATTGCGGCAGGCCTTAGATTTAAAGCAACTTAAAATTTTGAAAACTGTAGAAATTAAGAAGCTCTCACCTGATGCAAATTTCTGATTTCCATTTGAATTTAACCATTAAGTTTCCACCAGCACATATCGTTCTCGAAGCACGCGGCGATCACATGTGAAACGTGGGGCCCGGGGCACTCCCTAGGAATTTTTTTACGACCACGCCCTTCATATTGGCTTAAAACATAGCTAAACGACAAATTTGATTTAGATTAATTCCATGTTCGATATTGGATAACCCTGATTCCAATTTCAATATTATTTTTCGGACAAAATATATTCGGGTAAAATACTATGCCATTTACCTCTTGACAATGAGTGACGGATACTATTTTTGCACGTAATAATTCCGAAGTTAGTAACAATAAGTGGTAATCAACAGGAAAATTGCGCACAAGCAGAAACACTTTTAGATAAGCCCCAAAAATGAATGAGAAATTGTCTGTGAGCATGTGTTAGGTTTATGGCCAACAGCGCACAATCAATAAAATTTCTGAAAATATACTTTGGCAAAGAAATTTTTGAAAATAATTTTTATGGCAACTAAATATCAATATAATTGTAGTTAATATCTTGAAGAAAGTTTTTAGTTTTTCCTAGCTTAGTATTCATACATTTCAAACTGTAGATATTATTCTCTTTGCGAGTTTTTCATTTATTCTAAATGCCAATAGGAATAGCCTTTGTGTTTAGTTGTTTTGGTGATATTATCGTTTTCTGTGATTTGTATTTTGGGCAGTCTTGCATAGATAATGCATAGCCTATTTAATATGGATTCACTGTTCATCCAGTCTTTTCTACGGAAGCCGGTAGGTGCCAATACAGAAAACAAAGATGAATACTGAATAAAGTTTCTAATCGCTATTGCAATTATTAATCCTATTCAATAAAAAAGAAAAATCACTCTTGCAATTTGGAATCCAAAAATATATTTCAAATACAGAAATACTTTTCAAATACAGAAACATATTGCAAATAGAGAAATATATTTCAAATAAAGAAATGTTTTTTAAATACAGAAATCCTTTTCAAACACATAAATCTTTTTCATATTTTATTATTTTATATTTTTTTTTTTATTTTAAATCTGGGCTTGAGCTGTTTCTTCCTGTCTTCTGTTCTTATCTCGGTCACCAGATGTTTCTTGTGAAGCTTGTTATTATAAAAAAATGTGCTGGCGCAAGGCTGACGCTAGAGCATTACAGTGCTCGAAACACAATGCTCGAAAGCTCGAGGATTAGAAACACACTGTTTTTCATATTCACATTCATCATTTCTGTTCTGCATTTATTGAAATTACCCCCAGGAAGGGGGGGTACTCTGGCAAATTAAGATAGGGGTGCGCAGGCTGGTGGTACAAACCATAAGCATAAAAATTAATTTCACGTTTAAAAATAGACCCAAAAAAAACCTTACATAACTAAAAAATAGCAAGAGAAAAAATTTATTATATGTATTTATAGGCAAAATTTTCTGATAATTATATTCTTGTGATCATGCAGCAATAGCATCCTGAATCTAGAGGTGATTTTATTAATATTGCTTGGTTTTAATTTTGTTTGTAAAACATGTTTTCTTTATCTATTGAAATTTACTCGTATTTGAGATCTAGCTAAAATTAGCAAGAACTTCATATAACCAAAAAAATACTTTTGCAAAAGACTGACCCAAAAAAATAAATTCCCCCAAATTTTGATCCAAACCAGTAAAAGTTTTACCAGAGTACATTTACCAGTATCATTTGTTTACAACCTAAAATAGTTAAAACATTCAAAGTATATTAGCATGTGATGAAACTTCTATGATGATATTCGTTAATCTCAAAATGTAAGCAAAGTCAAGTCCAAAATTTTACCATACATCAACATTTTACCATACTGTCTGAATATACATTATATATCCTGCAAACACATTCTGAAAATTTCAGAATTAGCCTTTAGTTTCAGAATATTACAATTTCTGATAACAAAGTTTTTGGAATCCAATATTAATCCAAATTTTATCTCTATTTTAGGAATATTTTATTTACATTAGTGGAGATTTCCTGAAGATATGGAATGATTTAAAGGGCCTAAACCTTTTTTTTGGCCCACGCCCTTTAAACTCTTGAAGAACGCCCTTATATAAAATAATACGCTTGGTAACGCCCTTATTCAAAAATGCAAATATGCCTTGAATGGTTCTAAAACATCAATATATGTTATTTTAATTAACAACAACTAACAAAAATTTTTACATTATGTCTAATGCCTAAACATTTATGAAAAATGACAACAAACACTTTAATGAAAGCAACTACTTTTAGCAAAAATGAAATCAGCAGACTTTATTAGTATATTTAATATTCTTTTTTTCGGCAAGCCTACCCCTTTCGTCACTTGCTTTAAACTAAAAAAAGAACGGAAATTTCAGACAACGAAAAAGTATCCAAAAATGCAAGGTGGCATTTGAAAAAATGAATTTTGTTATCGCGGCGTTAGTATAACGAATGCTTTTATTATTTAAAGTCGTATACCGTTCCAATTAAATATAGTGGATTGAACATATACAAAGGAAAATTTTCACTGCCTGAACAAAACTCAAACTAGAGAATAAAAACATCCTGCCTGAAGAGGACAATAACAATTAAGTCCACAAAGTCACTTGGAAACCCAAATAAACTCACGTGGGCTTCTACCTAAATCCTCCTAACAAACTGAGGACAAAACATATAAAAAAGCAAGGTATCTATATGCAACAAAAAAATCCGTAGTTTTTGCAGTTGTAAAATCCATAAAACAGAAGCACAAATTCGCATCGAAGTTCACGAACCAATTGATGTAAAGCATCTATATACAAAAAACAAATCCAAAGCGATCATCGCAAGTTCATGACTTGATTGTCGTTCAAAAATCCATGAAAAAGACAAATCGTAAGTGATTTCACGAGCACAAATCCTCATCGAAGTTCTCGAACCAATTGATGTAAAGTATCTATAGACAAAAAACAAATCCAAAGTGATCATTGCAAGTTCGTGACTTAATCGTCATTCAAAAATCCATAAAAGCACAAATCGAAAGCGATTTCACGAGCACATATTCGCATCGAAGTTCACGAACCAATCGATGTAAAGTATCTATATACAAAAAACAAATCCAAAGCAATCATCGCAATTTTGTGACTTAATTGTCATTCAAAATCCATAAAAGCACAAATCGAAAGCGATTTCACGAGCACATATCCGCATCGAAGTTCACGAACCAATCGATGTAAAGTATTTATATACAAAAAACATATCCAAAGCGATCATCGCAAGTTCGTGACTTAATTGTCGTTCACAAATCCATGAAAAAGACAAATCGGAAGCGATTTCATGAGCACAAATCCGCTTCGAAGTTCACGAACCTATTGATGTAAAGTATCTATATACAAAAAACAAGTCCAAAGCGATCATTGCAAGTTCGTGACTTAATTGTCATTCAAAAATCCATAAAAGCACAAATCGAAAGCGATTTTACGAGCACATATCCGCATCGAAGTTCATGAATCAATCGATGTAAAATATCTTTATACAAGGAACTAATCCGAAGCAATAATAGCAAGTCCCATAAGGAAAAATCCAAAGCGATTGATGTCGTTTCAGTTTCAGTTTATATAAATATTTTAAATTCTACAACATTAAAATACAACAACAGAAATAAATTATATGTTACAATATTAACACAACAAAGCTAATTAAATCAAATAAAATG
>JAYJMH010079673.1:0-10263 GCA_036873815.1 Phacellophora camtschatica | reverse complement strand
TTAACAATAATAATGAGCGACGTTTCGATGTCATCTTAACATCATTTTCAAGCTAAATGAAATAAAAGACGTTGTTTTGTTGTTTTGAAAAGTTAAAAGACTTGTGACTTTTCGTTTCGAATTTCATTCGACACTTAGAGGATCAATGTTAGCAGTTTAGGAGCCTCCAGAACCCTGAGCCTTTAGGACAAGGAGCCTCCATGACCAGGAGCCTCCAGGACCCTTCAGGAGCAATGGGTCTTCATTCTTTAAGAATAAATTGATCGAATTAATGCTATTTGAAATTACACATTTCGACAAAAACTTATTTCGTTAATTCCAAGTTTTGCTTATTATTCCAACGAAAAAAACGAAAATTAACTTACATCATCCTTCATTGGTTCTTTGGGAGGACTGAATTCAGTGTGGTATGTTCTGCCACTAGCACGATGCAAAAGTCTATAAAAACAATCACCTTATTATCAATAATCTAATTGCTATTTTCTTTGAAAAACAAACACGTATGTTTATGTTTAAGGTATTAAAAAGTTACAAAAGTAAAAGTATGTTGCGCACAGTAGTATTTTGCCAGCATCGTACTTTAATATTCTTGAAAGTTCTTCAATCTTCAAGTAAGTAAGTATCATTTCGCCACTAAACATTTACAACGGTTAAAAAATAAATAAAGTCATAAAATATTTACACAGTAGTAAAATATTTAATCACAAAATCAAATCAATAAAAAATATTTTAAAAATCTTGGCCTGTGTAAATACAATTTTTGGCCTATGTTGCTAAGGAAATAGTTAATTTATCCTCTGATCTACGAGTAGTTTGAATCTGGTTTGAAGGGTGAAATATAACCGAAAAGTAGACTTCAATCTTCAATAATAACTCCTAAGGGCTTTACAAACGAATTGGAATGAATTTGTTCCATAACACGACTAGTAGGAAGACACCTTACTGGCACAGGAACGTCCACCTTTACGAAACTATCTCAGGCTATTGTTCTCCCTTAATTAACCCATTGTTTTCTTATTGTTTTTCTATTGTTCAGTTTTTTTCCTATTACTTTTGATATTGTTCCGGCCACAATTCAAGGTCTGAGTTTCTTATGAAGTGGTTTAAAGGCAGGACTTCACTGTACCACATGATTCCCTTACTCTCCAAAACACATAATAAAAAGTGTATTACATCACAAATTAGAACTTCTTTGTTTCACCATTGCTTTGAAGAAAGATTCCAACTATTTATACAATATCACTTCATGGTGTGAAAACAACAAAAAAGTGACTTAATATTCAAACTTTTAGCCTGCATTACTTCAAATAAAGTTTCCTTTCCCTGTGATGAATTCTTTAATTTTGCAGCCAAAACGTGCTGTCTATGTAGCATTCAAAACCTAACGATGGGCAATCACAATGAAAGATGGCGGTGGGATATTTTTACAACGATAGACTTAACTGGCGACTTCAACAACGGAGGCAAATTTTGCAACAATAGGGACGCGAAATAATATGGACGCGAAATTGGGACGCGAAATAATAGCGAAGCTTGATTTCAACATAAAGCGGCCACCATCAAAGTAAAAATACCCTAATGCCCTCTTTACTGCAATAGTATATTGAAAACATGGTAAAATAGCACTGGAGCTTTTTATAAATCCATAGTTAACAGTAAATCGACAATGATAAATCATTACCTTCCCGTGATCCTTTTGACGAGAAGTTCATCATCAATTCCAAACTCAACAACTGCATCTAATCCTGTATTTCTTTTGTCCATCAATTCATCAAGCTGTGTCATAAATTTTGTTTTTAATTATAAAACTTTCTTCAAAATTAATTTAATCAAAATTTAAAGTAAATCAATGGATTTCTTTTGTCCATCAATTCATCAAGCTGTGTCATAAATTTTGTTTTTAATTATAAAACTTTCTTCAGAACTAATTTAATCAAAATTTAAAGTAAATCAATGGATACAAAAGACTCTGCTCTAAAAGAAATTGCAGTTTTGTCACGAAGCACAACGGGTCTATCGACGGAGTCTTTGAAAGTAACCACATGTGATTGATGAAATGGCTAGAAATGTTTATTTTCCTGCAATACAATGACAATTTAACATGATAAGCAACATACATATCGACAAGATTTTACAAGACTTCCTGCAAGATCAGTTTTTGAAAAAAAATCCTGCGACGATTGGTCACATGGTCGGGTGCTTTTTTATGCCCAAGAATGGCTATATCCATATCTCTTTTTAGATCGCCCAGTCCCCTGGCGTATCGCCACTTTTAATTCTATTTACTTACTTGAAAGGTCACTTTCATCAATGACCTTTTCCAAACACGTGTTTTACTGTTTAATTTTCTCAAATTCAAAGCATGACACGTGACATTGTATATCGTTATTATAAATAAATATATTAAAAAGTTCATTTTAATTAGCTATGTAATTTTAGATTTTCAATTCCAGAATTTGTGCTCTATTGTTACAAGTCCAGGTGAATAAGAGAGACCCTTTTAAAGTTTCAAACTAGTAAATAGCATGACGGAACAAATTTTCATGAAGCGTATATAGTATCAGTGCCAACGCAAAAACACATTCAATAGAAGACATACCCCATTCAAAAGAATAAAATAAATTACAACCATGTCTGACTCATTTCGATATATCTCCCTACGTGTTCTACTTCAGAATTAACAAGGCCTTTTTCAATTAATAACATGGTAACAATAACATGTGGCAAAATTAACTAAAATTACCGTTTGTTGGTGCGAGTATTAATTTTCAAAACTTAACTTAATAACACCAGCAGGTGGCTTAAAGATACATGCAAATATCTTAAATCCATCTTAACATAAGCCAAGCCAAAAAAGCATGAAATGAAAAATAAATTTCCTTCTGAAATCACAAAAACGTGTGTAACTTAATTACTCGCGTGATTACTCTCTTTGACTGGGGGTAATACTACACTGGTTTAATATTTTTAGAAAATCCCTGATGCAAAGAAAAACAGTTCCTACTGAATGTAGAAAGAATTTGCTAAATATTTAAAAAGTTATTTTACTTCAGATCTGCAAATTTTTCTCTCTGCAATAATGTGAAAGACAAAAATAATCTTTTTAATTAGTCATTACTCAGGTCAGATAAAAAATTGCAGCTACGTCTGCTGTTGGATTTTCAACAGTGGTCTTTTAACATGCTGTAAATGCATCATAATTTTGGTCAAAAAACTATTTGTAATCCTTCTGTGACATTTATTACCTTCAGAGAATGTAAAAATGGGCAACAGTGAATTCAATCATCAATCACATGCTTCATTTTAGTAGTATGCCTCAAAACTAAGCAGTTGCTGAAGGTGAAATTTCACATATTCTATGCTACCATCATAGATCCAGCATTCAACTTTTTTTACTCCAGATGGGGGAGGGGGTTGACAGAGTCAATTATTACACTAGGTCTAGTTCTAAAATACCAGATCTACCAACACTCAATAATAGTATTCTATCTAATGGTATACAAAATGGAACTGCTTACTTTCAGCTTTTGAGTTAATGAAAAATCGTTGTCACAAAAAACTTTTTCAAAAGTTTTAACTTTTTTAAACTCTTTTAAAAATTATTAACTTTAAATTATTACCTTTTCTGCCTGTGTAACATTCCTTGGAAATCCATCCAACAAAAAACCATGTTTGCATTCTGGTTTATCAAGACTTTCGTCTATCATCTGAACCACTAATTCATCACTGACAAGCTGAGAGAAATTAAAAAATGTTATCAAGACTTGCATCTTTCATTTGAACCACTAATTAATTACTGACCAGTTGAGAGAAATTAAAATATGTGATTATTTGAACATTTAAAGGGAGTACAAAAGAATTTAACAGCTTTATACAAAAACAATCATTATGAAAAGCAGTACCAGTGATCACAGGTGTGTTGCCAGCAAAATATTCAAGATGAGCTAATAACATTTTGGCAGATGTATGAAAGCCTGTACGTTTGAGGTGTGCGATCACATGCGCATGCCTAAGTTTCCAAGGCATGCTTTTGATCGCATGTGCAAAGCTCTATTCAGAGCGCTAATTCCCTGTTAAAATTCCGACTTTTTATGAAAAATAATTTTGAAAACGCTTCTCTTTTCAGAAAGAGACTGATAGAAATGCCTAAATCGCCAAGATAGACATGCCTAAAATCGCCAAGGTGTGTGAATTGCTGCACGCCCATTAAAATTCATATGTACAGGCCTGCGTATGAATTATGTTTGATTTCCTACTTCCAACAAAAAATCAAGCTAATTAGTATATACCTTTCCTGTGTCCATCACATCCTTGACAGTCCTTCCAAGAAGAGATCCTGATGCAACAACGGCTCTCAGCATGTCACCTTTGAAAAAGTATTAACATATGAGCATAAAATGACAAAATTAGGACCAGTAACATCAAGAGCGCCACAAGGAAAACTGATAAGATTTATAAAACATATTTGATATTTGTTTATGTAAATTGTTTATCCAAATATACCGGGTGTCCCAAAAAAACCTTACACGGGTTTTGCAAATTATGCAATTATTTTGCATTTATGTAAAAACGTGAATATGAAACGTTTCGTAATCACATCTACTAAACAGCCTGATAACATACATATAATTTGTGACCTCGATTATTAAAAATGCAAATGTAGCGGCGATGATATATCCATTAATGTCCAAAAGTTATTTTCAATGAAAACTACAAGTTTTGGAATTGAGGCATTTTAGGCCTTACAATTAATGTGTCATCAATTCCGCTCAGGGGGAAAAATTTCTCTCAAGGTAAACAAAGCAAAATTTGTAGAATTCTCGTTTTTCTATAGAACTACAATTCTGAGCAAGAGTTGTTGCTGATCATTCAAAGACATAAAAGAATCAAAGATGCATTTTTTTTCTGAAAATCAAGAATTTAAAGTTTGCTTTGTTTGTTTTTCTCCAATCTGTTGTTTACTAGATTTGAGAGGAAGAAAACTAACCGACTTGAAATCAATGACACTTTTTGTCCAAGAGCCTAAAATGCTTCAATAGCAAAACGCATTGTTTTCACTGAAAAAAACTTTGCAATTTGGATGACGATATCACACTGATATATTTACGTTTTTAGTAATCGAGGTCACAAATTATTTGTATGTTATTAGGCTGTTTAATATAAATGTTTCTACGAAAAGTTTCACATTCAAGTTTTTGCATAATATTTGCAAAACCCGTGTAAGGTTTTTTTGGGACACCTGGTAGATGTCCCATAAATAAATAAAGCTTAATGGAACATTTTTCACATTGGGGAAAGACAATGTGCTTTTTTGCTGTTCTAAATGATTTTTGTTACGATTATGGTCATAAGATTCCATTTTCGAGAAAGTAAGGGCACACTCCCAAAAACTTTTCCAGAGATTTGCTTCTTGTAAAAAGTTTGGCCTGAGTCCTCCATAATTTTTATAACACAGAATGGCACTGTAACTGAGTCTAAAAATTTGGTTTAAAATTTACAATTAAAATTTTACAACATTTTAAATGGATCTTATGGCTTTAATTCAGCATAACTATAGCCGTTGACTACCTTAAAAGTTTTATCAAATTAGAATTAATTGCTAAAGATGTAAAAAGTGCCAAAAAAAACCTTGGTCTTACTGATTTTGAAAAATTGCTTTTAAATTTGATTAGTTTTGAGGAGTAATGAGTTTTTATAAAAAAAAACATCAACATAAAAATAAACTACACCTGTAGCAAGATGGCATGCACAAAATTCTTTGGCAAGTTGTGGTGCCTGTAAGCAAAGAAAATAAAAGAAATATTTTAAGATACTATTTTAGTTACATGAAACTTGAATATAATATTCTCCTCACAATGAAGAAAAAAGATCTTTAATTAAATCATTGATGAAATCATTTATTCATAGCAACAAATTTATACATATGGTAAAACCTCCATTAACAGACACCTTCAAACAACAGACACATAATTTTGTCCCAAAATTTTACTGGCTCATATCTTTGTGAAGAAATGATACCTCCAGACAATGGACAGTAACACATTGGTCCCACAACAGGTGTCCAATGTGTGGAGATTCCACTGTATAATATACATATTATGTTTGCCGCTGATATAATGAAATTCGTCCAAAATTTGAAGTTGTTACTGAAGTTTGCCTTTTGTGGAGAAAATGTTTTTAAATAAATAAGGAAAACAATATCTTTTAAAAACAATAACATCCATGCAAATTCCCAGTGCAGAAATCAAACTTTACAGTCTGGCTAAGAGGTAAACAGCTAAAATTTCGCATTTGAAAAGAAACCCTGTCTTGTGAGAAATTGAAGGATTTTTTGACACTTGACTAGTAGTAGCCCTTTTGGGAACCCGAGAGATATTGGCAAAAAAGCGCCACATTTCTGCAGACTGTTGGTTGTGCTGTGTGTGTGTGTGTTCCTGTGTTGTTGAGAAAATAAAATTGCAGGATTGATTGCATTTTACTTTATATATTAAATTTATTTTACGTTCTCAGACAGTTATATGATTGATGAGTTGCTGTATGATACATTCAAAATCCTAGGCCTTCCGCTTTTAAATTTACTATATTTGTAATTTCCATTTGCAATTTTTGGCCTAAAAAAATTTCCGCACAAAAACCGGACCGGAACAAACAAACAACATCCACGACCTAATACCTGAGTGCCTTTGCCAGCCCCTGGTGGTCCAAGTAAAACTGCATTTACTCCATTCCTCTTAGAAGACGTTTCACCAGGTCTTGTCGCATGCAATGCATCTCCTTTGGCAGATGCTTTTTCGCTTTTGACAAACACGTTTTTAGGTTGGGCAGCCATTTTGACACAACGAGCTAGAGAGAAAGACTGGACCGAGCAGGAAGGCTTTTGAAAAGAGACAACCAAAAGCTCGGAAACACGAAACAAGGAGAGCACCCCCCCCCCCCAACCAATTTGTGTATATTAGAGTGTATTAATTTTATTCATCCTTCCAAACCTATTGGATTCTAAAATCGGCAGACTTTTGTCAAATACAAATCAAAACAAATACGAATTCAGCACAGGCTACCCTTGCAGTAAAATATTCAAAAATGCTTCCAAATCTGCTAATCCTTTTAGGGTTTATTTTATGGGTACCAAGTCATTTCCGTTTTCGGTATACAAGGTAGAGTTAGAATTTGTATTTTTTTCGTCCAAGATTCTGAAAACGGTAGACTTGGCAGAAAACAGTAGAATTGACCTTCCAACAAGCAGAACATTTGGCAGACTTCGAAGAGATTAGTTTGATAAACTAATGTTGGTAGACTATTAAAAAGGAAAAAAAACATTCTCAACACCCTAAATTCTTTAATTTGAAATTAAAATGAATGTCAAAAAACTCAGAAGTATAATTACAAAAAACACGGTGCATTTCTTATTCATTCCAAAATGATATAAATAGATATAAAGCTTGTTCAAGTGTAATATACATACAGTGTGACTGACGATACGTTTTGTCAGGAATTAATCTACTACACTAATCCATGTTTTGCCTAGTCTACTTATAGGAAACAGGCTGGGTAATACCACTCACCTCTTTTCTATATTCTAAGAAACCGCTTTATTAGAAACTCACCGGTAAAAGGCCCAAAAATTTAAAAAAACTTCCACTGGTAAATGAAAAATCTCTTTGTGAAATGTGGAAGCATAATGGTGGAAGATAACCTCGTAAGTGGTTCAACACGAAACTTGGTGAATACAGAGTTTTGTTTGAAGACAAAAGCGAAGACTATATTACACTCTTACTGATATCAATGGAGTAGATATGATGTTCATTGATTAACGTTGCATACATCAATAAGTTATAGTACGTACAGCAATGATTTTGATTGATTTTCTAAAAACTATTTTAAACTTGTTTTGCAATGTTTTTGATACTTTACATGCGTTTTTTCAAATATGCAAATAAGAAACTTTTAAGAAACTTTGATTAGTGAGGCTTTAGCTGGGTTTCTTATAAATAAGGAGGAATTTTCTTTTGCTTTTGAAATGATCACCAAACAAACGTACAAAAGAACAAATAAAACAAACAAACAAGCAAACAAACTAGCAGTAATCATACCTTTAATTCTTCTGTGGTTCTTGGTTGCATTTGCTCATACTTTCAAAATCCTTGTCTTCTTGTCTCTTCAAAAACCTCTCGACAAAACTGCTATAATCAACTGTTCTCGTTAAAATATATTTACATTCATCAGGCATCTAACGATAGGGCATAGAAATATGTTTGCAAAAGCTAATAACCTTTTAGAATACTCTCAACTGCTAATACCATCAACTCCTCCATGACATTTAGAAGCCAGCTGGTGAATATTACCATACGTGCTGTTCATATTCTGATAATGCTCTATGTGGTTCTAACGCAACGAGGATCAACAACTTCTCCTCTCCGCAACAAGGCCCCTTTCTGTTATTCCTCTCTAAACATTTTTGAACGGCATGGAAAAAGAAAAGAAAAGACGTTCTCTGTTTTCTTTTCCTTACCAAATCTGAACAAGGATTTATTCGACTGAATTTTTCACCAAAACTAGATGCAGCCTCATCAACATTTTCCCAGAAGATATTCTACGACACCTGAGCAAAATATATATACCGATGTGATAGGGCGGTAAAATTGGGATGATATTTCAAATTTAACTCGCAGTACTGGTAGGCAAACTTGAATTTTTTTAGGCCATTTGCATGGGCCAAAGAAATTATTTTCCCGTATCCAAGATTTCCGTTAAAAATGAAAATGTTTGAAATTTTCAGAATTCCAGATTTCTCCGGACTTGCCTAGTCTAGCTCCAAAGCTTATATCACATCGAGGAATTGTGTGGTGAATATCTTTCGCCATTCACTAAAATGTTGCTGAAAAATTTTTGACAGAAAATGGTAAAATTTATATGTCTTTTGCTTAGAATCCAGACGCAGCCTCATCGCGAAACTTTTCAAATTGACAGAAAATGTATTATTCTGTTCGAATTACGTAGCTATCAGGTATGTCGGGAAAAATTGGATGCGTTGGTAGGAAGAAAATAGTCACTTGTTTATATTTTGTTCGTTACAACTTCCGCCATATTGGTTTTATTTATTGTTTGTAGCCTTCAAACAATAAACAACGGAGCAAACCTCAACGATACTGGTAGTAATGGTACGGAGCAATTCCATTATTATCGCTTTGCGGCATTTTTCAAAAAAGCGACTCATTGACCTCAATTTCAAACCTCTTCAATGAACTTGCGCGCGCATAAAAACATTTTTCCTCCATATGTAGCACATGACGAGAACAAGCCAATTCAATTAAGGGAGTTACCGCAAAGCATTTCAGTGAATATCAAGCAATCTTATTCGTTGCTGAATCGGCCTCGATTACAAGTTTTTGAGAAGCCAATAAACTATCACGTGATTACATGCAAAAATAAACTTCCAATGATTACATGCAAAATTATTCATATAGAAATGACAAGAGTGTCGCTGCGTCTTTTAAAATACACTGCTCTTGCATTACGAAGGCGCCTCAAGTCGGCCCAAAGCTTTTCTCGTATTTTGGGAAGTCTGTACACATAGATAAATGGGTTGATTAGCGAGTTACTGAATAGAACAAGCTCTGACCATCTACCTCCATGATAAAACACAGCAAAATTATTGTTTGTGGTGTAAACAGCCAGTATTACAATGAGTTTCGGACAGTAACAGATAAAAAATGCTGCGACAATGGTAGCAACTGTTAAAGACCTCCTTCGCTCCTTCGCTCTTTCTAGAGCATTGTTTCTTGTTGTGATAGTAAGATCAGATACCAAGATGTTTCGTCGCCTCATAATCCAGAATATTTTTGTGTAAGTGACTATTAAAATAAAAAGGAATGCAAAAATGAGAAAGAATGTAACCAAATTAACAGCCTTAAATGATACGAGTCCCAGGGCAGCTAACACCAAAAAAATGGCCCACGTCACCCATACACAGGCCAATCCGACACCATATATCAAAATTAGCTCCCATGTTTTGTATCTCATCGGAAATGAAGAAGCCAGGTACCGATCCACATTGACAAAGGAAATTGTCATGGCCGACCAGCCGCAAAGCAGATGACCAAAAAATGCAAATATTGTCTTCAACGGGCAAACATGAAGATGAAGTATTTCTTGAATTCGGATAACGGAATTGAGCGGTAAAATCAATAGTCCGACCAAAATATCGGTAACAGCTAAAGCAGTCAACAAAAGATCGGCCGGAGAACGGAAACTCCGATTTCTGTA
>JAYJMH010079662.1:0-10263 GCA_036873815.1 Phacellophora camtschatica | reverse complement strand
TAAAGGATGTTTCCTATAAAGGATGTTATCCTATAAAGGATGTTTCCTATAAAGGATGTTATCCTATAAAGGATGTTATCCTATAAAGGATGTTATCCTATAAAGGATGTTATCCTATAAAGGATGTTTCCTATAAAGGATGCTCTTATAGAAGATGTGTATGTGTTCTGAAAGATGAGACAACTTGTACAAAAGGCTGAAATAAACGCATGCGTACAAACGTCTTCATCCTCCTGAGAAAGATTCCATCCCTTGCACAGTGAAATCTCACCTAACAGCGCTGGTCCGTCGGCCAGATAAACGATGAAAAATACAAAGGATTCTACAGGAAGGCGGGATCTTACTTCTCAGCTCAAAGCCTGGAAAGTAAAATGATTTTCCTCGCTTAAACAGGTTCGTGAATTTCTACTGGTAGATTATTTCAAAATCCCTTTACAAAACAAGCTTCAACGATAACTTTACTGAAAAACATACAAAAATAATAATTAAATCAAAGTCAACAATAGAGCAATAGAATTCAAACGTCCCTAACTGATAGCATACGAAAAACGATCAGCAAAAAAACAAGCGCATAAACAATAAAAAGGATGAATAAATGCATGATAAAACACAAATTCTATCGCACAGAGGACACTGAGAATTATTGGAATTAAAACAAACACTGGAAGTTATCAGTTCACACGATGCCGGTGTGATATGCATTTCGGTAATTTGAAAACGGAATAGAATGTTATAGATTGGCCTCCCGTTCACGCGAAAACGGCTTAAAATTGTGCCGCACAATTCGAAAACGGCAATTTGTCATGTGAACTCTTGCAAACGATGAAAACGGAACATTTCAGTAGGTGTAGGCAAATGGATTCAAATTGATATCTTATCCGTCTTCTTTAGGAGGTCCTGAATCCTCTTGCTAATAAATACATTAACTCGGAACAAGAAATTACAACGAAAAATTATCATATGAGAAAGTGAGATCCAGCTCCCGTTCTTCGAAACCAGTCAGTGTGATAGGGCATGGGTTATCTTATCGCTCCTTCTTAGGTGGTCCTGAATCCTATTTATCTGAATCCGATTTAATACATTAACTCAGAACAAGAAATAACCAAATTAATTTAAAAAATTGTAAAGAGAAACTATTTAACATTTACGATGAAAAATGAAATTAACAAGATAAAATTACATGAGCAAAATGTAATATCTTATGAGCATAGAAGAACAAAGGTCTGAATCTTTTCATGAAATCTGCTTTTGTGAAACATATCAAATGTTTGTGGAAAGATGTTTGCTCATTTTACCAAAGCCAACGTGTCCACGATTATACTCTTTCAACGATAATGTTCATACGTGGAATTAAATAATCACACTAACAAATGGCTTACAAACAACAAAGACGACGTGAAGTGTGTTTGCCACAAACCAAATATAAGCAAAGAAATATTTTATAAAACAATGGATTTGGGATTCCCATATAACAATGCAATTTGTTATCAGAAATAGACTTCACAAATTTAGGTGACCTAAATAACAATTAACAGTAAAAATTGTGGGGCATTGATCGCTTTCTCTTGCTTGGTTGCGTTGAAGTGTGAAATATATTCTAGAAGGTGACAAACCGAATTCTCCATTGCTAAACTGAAACAAAACAATTCGATCGTCAAGAACAAGCCCCGTAAAAAGTGAGACTTTGGCAAGTTAATATGAATATTGTTAATGATGTTTTCAAACCATGATATCGAAGAAGAGGAGTTTTATAAAACAGAAGATTGCGGTTCAAAACATGACAATACAATGTGCGATTTCAAGGAATAGATTTCACACCTCTGAATGAAATTAGCCGAAGCAAAATAACCAGAAAACTTTATGGTTTCTTTTATTGTGATTAGCTTGGTTGTGCTGAAATCTATTCCTCGCAGTGAAACATCGCGTTGTCACATTCAGAACTGTCCTGAATCTGTTGTTTTGCAAAATTCTCTCTTGATAATCATATAAAAAATATATCCTCGCATAACCAACGACGATCATAAAGAAGGGCACCTGAAAAGACAAAATTAACACAAAAGATGTGTTTTGTTTGTTGTTACAACAAACAAAATGAACAGGGAACACATGATGGATAGGATTGCTCACCTCCCATAACTGATCTTGCTGATCTTCTATAGACAAAAGCCGACAGCCCTCTTCTGGTGAAATCATCAACATGTTGAAAATTGCAAAACTTACCGAAGGTAAGCAGATAGTGATTGAATTCGATAGTGAATTTCCACGCTTGAAGCCGCAAAGCAGCAGTGATAACACGTTTCAAATTTGATAAAAATCTACCAAAACTTCATACAGGTGGAATTTCAAATCACTTCAAATGTTCACCCAATCTCATTTGCATGCAATGTAAATCTCAATGTACTAATTATCAAATGTTATAGCATACGCAGAAAGACGTTGTCGAATCATGCTGAAGCGAAATATGAATCAAAATCCAACTGACATGCATGATGAAAACCATTGCTCCAAATCATCAATGCAATTACACGAAAATTCTAACTTAAAAATCCTCTGTGGCATGCCAACATTAAATTGTCTGAAAGAATAATTTTGATGAAATTCGCCGCAAACAGCTGTCGACCACACAGTCAGGCCAAGAAAAATTTCAGTATCAATCAAGCTATCCAGCGTTTCCAGCGACCGAAACTATAACTTTGCAGTAATCGCAAAAGTATGCCTAGATTTGAACAAACCAAAACAATGGAAAGGCAGGCTTAAATCAGATTGAAAGACGATAAGAAGCAGCCAATCAGATGTGCTAGCAACGAGAAACAGAGACGTCACAATAGATAATAACACGAAGATAATAACACTTCAGAAGAAAGAATTGATTCTGGTTTATCGCAAAACAAGTACAAACTTTAAAAACTTTCAGTATTCGGACTACCGTAAATTCCATGAGTATAAGACGACCCCCAAAAGAGGAGACCAAAAATTTGTATTTACCTTTGTTTATGAAGAATTAGATTTACAACAAGACAGTAGAATTGATATTATACCATGCTCCCAAAAATCTCTCTCCGCACGGGTCAACCGCATAGGTAAAATACGAGCGCAATAGACAAACTTCGCTTGGCAGGTCATATCAAATTCAGGGTACTTTTCTATTAATTGCGCTGTTATTTAGTCAGGTGATGAAGTAGTTCTTCAGGCCCGATTACTTATAACAGCGAAAAATTTGAGTGAGGTCACATTGCAAACATCTTAAAATTTTTAAATAATACATCAAAAATTCTACACGAGGTCTCAGTTGTTTTCGTTATTTTGTCCGGTAGATAGTAGAGCAGATAAAAAGGTTTTTCTGATTTAGATGTTGTATTACCACGCTGGCTGAATATATTTTTAGCCGTTGCTAAGCTGATATGAACAATGGACTGATATCGTAATAATGCTGATATGTTTTTAAATTACGGGCTAAAAAAATTAACATAAAATTTAGTAACAGCTTTTATTTAAAAAAAATTATGTATTGGATGTCGTACGATATGAATCCTCATTAGCATGATGAAGTAATGTTTTTTCTCAGGCGTTAATTTTGCATAATTAAAGTAATTAGTATTTTAAGGGGGAGTAAGAAAATAATTAGTATTTTAGCTTACAGGAATAGATAAGGGTGTTTACCCTAAAATATTAATTTATTTCATAAAATATTTTTTGTGAATTTTTTAACCCCTTGTATAAGTCGAGTGCTCTTTTTGAAGCCAAACGTAAGGTCTCAAAACCTTGACTTCTACCCCGGTATTTCGGTGCGGTACGCGCATGTTTTATAAGGAACTTGTCTCCGGACCAAGTACTTATTTTCTCAAAATTTTGGTCGATATTAACTAATAAAGTTTCTTAAACGTTTCTTAAGCTAGCCTCTAGTAAATTCTTTCAGAAAAGGAATCTGTTTTTGATTATGAACCATCATAGAATTACAAATAATCTAAGTCCAAACGCCTGTCGATATACCCCTGAGATCAGGTCTTAGCTGATTCCTGCTGTTGGATAACACAAAATAAAAGTTTTAAAGAACGTTTGGAAAAAGTGGATTTTCTTAGCTTCAAGCGCTCCGTGTGCACCCATGAAGATGTGGGAAAATTCTCGTCCCTTGTTCTAATTAAAATAACTATAGGAGACTCTTTAAGAATTTTCAGTGTTGAAATCTTGGGAAAGCTAAGAAACTTTCAGTGCTAACGCCCAGTGAGGTTGTTTCTAGGAAAGAAAAAGAGTGTAAGGCAAGTACATTAGATCTCTGCTATCAATAAACTGCAAATTTAAAAACTGAGGCTCAAAATCGTCAGGAGAACAATAGAATAACAATAGAATGATTTGATGCTAAAGCAAGGATCCACTGTACAAAGCGGTCCACATGTCGTCAAGTTATATTTTTATTTTTTGCAAGCCACACGTTAAAGTAGGCTAGCAACGTCATATTCATAACGAGAAAATACAACGACTAGTCACATAGATCTAGATACACTGTCACTAAAACCCCAAGCAAAAAGAGAGAAATCAAAGTTTAAGCATAATCAAAGCGTAAAGCAATGAAAGAAATGCAACAAAAATTTTATGAACAAGGAAACGTAAAAAACACAACGTCAACCACATTACTGAAGAGACAGCTTGGCTCAAGAATATAATGTAACCATAAGAAACGGCTTAAAACGAGGCTGATTGACATAATTTCAGATACTAAAATCATACTCCAAAACATGCACTGACCACAAGACAAATAATAAGGAAGCATTTAATCGTTCATCGTCATATTGTCTTGCGCATTTCAGGCAAAACGACAATAGAAAGTAAAACTAAGACCTTAAAAACACTCACAAATCCGATCAACCAGATTTATAATGAAGGCTGTCGCCAACATTGCTAAAGACCCTCTTGCCTTAGAAAGCAAGCATTTCCAGAGGGCCTAAAATCATATTTTCAAATCCCACCCCGCATAACGTATGTGCTGCAGTCGTCAAGGGTGTTCCGTACCGTGTGGGGGTGTTCACTAACACGGGAAGGATCTTTGAGTATCGTCAAATTGCTACCATCAAACATGTTCACTGTTACATTCTCGTATTTTCACAAAATACTTCAACACTTTTATGTTAAAAAAACAACTCAAATAACTAATTCACAAATACATTCCCATAACAACGTCAGCAAATAAATACGTATTTCACGAAAATCTCATTGCTCCATTACACCTTAATCACATACTCTCGAGTGCCGAGTAGTCGCTCCCTTATTAAATTTTGAGCTTTCTTCCAACACCCCGCTCTCATTCAGGGCCCCTCGTTTATTAGATTTTCATGTCTCTCTTGCATGTCTTCTCAAAGGAATTTCGCAGTAACACTGTAACTTCTCAATTGCTCTATTCTATTCTGTAATTATTGCCAATCTGTGATTATTGCCAATCTGTAATTTCAATACCCCTAACGCTACCTATAGCAACGCTTGTTCCACGGATTTGGAACTCGGGAGGAACCAGCTACAACTTCAAATTTGCAAACAATAAAATTAGTTCACAACATTTCATATTTTTAAAGTTCCCTGAAGGCTCTTCAATGCAATAATATAGCAGAAAACTTTTAAAAATATCCGATTTCAAGAAAATTTTTCGAAATATTTGTCCCAAAAAATCATGGAATTTTAATTATGCCTAACTTATTCATGTTCAGCAAAACTAACTTTATCTCTCAAATCTCATTAGAGCTAAATCTCGTGTTAACATTTTTTACTGTGCTTTGTTTTTACGTAACAAAATATTTGACATTTGATAACATTTGACAGGTA
Organism: Phacellophora camtschatica; assembly: GCA_036873815.1. NCBI lineage: Eukaryota > Metazoa > Cnidaria > Scyphozoa > Semaeostomeae > Ulmaridae > Phacellophora > Phacellophora camtschatica. The sequence continues at coordinate 4,452 of JAYJMH010079662.1, read as the reverse complement.
TCAGAAAAGTATCAACGCTCATTGCCCGAAAATCAGTTAAACATAACCAAATGTGTCGTATGTAAGTAAAGATCAACATTTATGGGGCACTCCATAATATTACGGAAGATGAAAAATTTTCCAAATGTGAAGCCTTATTTGTTAAGAAAATTAAGTTAGAGTCAACACTGAAGATCTACTAAAACAGTTAACAAATTAAGTCAGGTTATACAACAGAAAACAAAACGAAAGCAAATCAAGCTGAGATTAAAAATTGTGATAGGAATTAGATTATCAATTCCTATTAAAAATTATCAGAAAAATCAAATTAAAACTAACTGTTACCTGTGAATATTGTGAAAAGATTGAACTTTGAAACCAACTCAGCTTCCCTTGAATCATGATTTGAAATTAAGCAACAAATACCGATGCTTCCATCAATGAGCTATCAACAATATTATACCTTTTGCTTGCATATCATTCACGCATGCATCAAACTGTCTTAAAGTCGGATAAACTTTAGCTTTGGTGGTATTAAGGATTTTATCTAATACTTTATATTATTTAATTAATACTATTTAATATTTTATGAATTGATTTGAAATGAAATTCTGACAATCAAATGGCCTAAAACTTGGGGTAAATGAGCAATTGTCACGCTCTGTCAAGCTCAGCCATGATGTGCCATTTCAGGGCAGTTGTGTTCAGCGCTGAGGAGCGGGAGGGAGAAGAAATCACAAGGAACATGGTAGGAGTATAAATCACGTATAGGAATTTTGATCATCAACTAAGCTTGAATTGCTAAAGATACGTTGTCCTTTAGAAAACGTTCTTGTTGCAACAGCACTTTCTTTTGCAATCTCTGGGGTGGGTAAAGCTCTATGCACGAGGACAGTGAGTAAATGGACCCTATTCAAAACCCATCAAATATTTCTTTTGTAATTTAAGCTTCAACTTGCAAACAAAAGTATGTATAAAACTACGAAAAAGAAAAAAATACTTTTTCGCTTTTCAAAGTCAAATACCAATCCACACACACATATCATGTAAGTTTGAAGTAGAAATAGACATTAATGAAGTTATCGCGTTAACACAACGGTGTCACTGAGATCAACAGGACGTATGGCCGAAACCTAGGCCTGGACACTGCAATTTTCATCGAAACAGGAGGACAAGAATCATTGCAGCCATCAGAAACAAGTAAAAAGTCTTTCACATCTTTTAAGTTCATTTACCGTATGTCAATGAATGAAATAACTTTCTTCTAAACGACAAAATCAAGGCATACATTTCCATGGGGCGGATTTGCCGGCAAAGGCCCCAAAAACATTTATGCGGCTACGTCCTACACCCCCTTTTCAGGCCCCCTGCATGAGTTTGCCCGGGCCGTAAAAAGTAGACCAGGCCGCCTCTAGAAATTTGTTGTTTCGAGTACGTTTGATTACGAGTGCTTTTTGACAAATGTGACGTCAATTCTGTCAAAAACGCAGGGAAACAAGGAATTGTAATAAATCTACTCACAAGAATGAACTGAAATCTAAATTCTGCCTTACGCATTTAAGGTTCTTCGGTAAGATTTTTGGTTTTTTCATACTTCCAAGCTATTCTATGATGTGATCTGACAGCAAGAATAAGAAGACGAGTGCATGAAATGTTTCATAATTAAGAATTAGGCTGCAGCGGTAATATTTGCGTCTTTCTCCAAGAGTAAACATATGTACGAAAGCATTGCTCGTCAGGGTGTATTGTATGCCAGTCAACATTAAAATTGACCTGTTTTTGAAGACATGGCTAAATTCTGTAATACCAAAAATAAATAGGTTCATGCGAGCAACAACAAAAGTAGTGATGAAAACAATGACCCAAAAATAAATAAATACATTATTCATGAAGTCACATTTTTCTATTCTACGCGGCCTGATAAGAGCAGAGCTTAAAACTTTTAGGCCACATAACACCAAAGTAATTAATAGCTTTAGGAACTAAATCTGAAAACATTTAAAGTAAACTAAAGAGCATATGGTAAACTATAACAAAAGATTTTGAATAAAAACAACATTGATAAGAATTGGTGGCACATCCCCCCCCCCCCTCCTCCCCAGTTATCGCCTGGATTGATTTTGTAATTCGTCTAAATTCGAAGAGAAAATAATTTGGCAAAGCAGTTCACTTTTCTGTTATTTTAAACTGTCACCAAAAGCGCACACACAGCAAAGTCATGATCATCAATAATTATTTACGTACTGCTATGTCTCCCGACAGGCTTGAAGATCTTGTGCAAATAAGTAGTGAGCGTGACATTGCCGACAATATCAAGCTCAGCAAATTGGTAGAAGTTTTTAAGCTAGCTAATCATCGCAAGCTCCTGCTATAACTGGGCTATAACTATTTAAATTAACTATTTTTATGTTAATTTTCTTGACTGAAGAATCTTTTCGTACATTTTTGCTGTGAAAAGTTGAAGAGAACTTATAGCTTTCAAGCAGATGTTTACTCAAAAAATTTGAGGAAATAATGAAGGACTTTAGAGTACACGAAGTATTTTGTATTTTTTATACTTGCATTTTCATGTTTCTGAGCTGAACTGGTGATTTTGTTAAGCATTTTTGCATTTTAATTTGGTGTTTTCGTTCGGAAAAAGGGCGTTCCCTGTCGGTAAAAGGGCGTGGCATCTAAAAAAACTTCGTCCCCGAACCCTTAGTCCCCCCCACACCGACTGAGTACTATCACAACGGGGGAAAAGTACTCCCCCTATTTCAGCCCGGGAGTAGGTGGAAAGTTTGGAATTTCCAAAATATTTTGGTTAAATATGAAAGCACATAGATTTTGCTTAATATCGACCGGGGAACTAAGCATTGATGGCTGTGAATGCATCGAAATAATAATTAGCTTTTTTGCTGTGGTCTTGGAATTTATGAATCGGGCAGCTGGTCTATTTGAAAAAGAACAAGAGGAGGAAGCATGTCTTTTGCTCTGGAATTTCTTGCAAAGTGAAGACGATAAAGAAGAAATACACTTCCTTCCCAAATCCAGCAAGTTACACATCCAGCAAGTTGAATGAAAAATAAGTAAATGCTTAGGAATCCTCTCAAGACTACGCCATACTATACCAAAGGAAACATTAAAAAGTATTTACAATGCGTTCCTTCTACCTCATATTAATTACGGACTGATTAACTGGGGAAACTCATCTAAAACTTCATGAGAACCATTACGTGAATCCCAAAAAAACAGTTACACTTATCCTCTGTGCATAAAAATCAGCTCATAGTAAGCCATTGTTCAAGGTTTAAAATTGCCTAAATTATGACGATTGTTTTAAACTCGACTGTGCTAAATTCATGTTTGATGTATAGAATAACAATTGATAACAATTTTTGTGATCTCTTTTATAGCAGCACTCATGAGTATCAGACAAGATTTTCTTTTCCAAACCTAAATCTCCGCAAATTTCTTTTCCAAACCTAAATTTAGAACAGAAAATAAAAGACGTTTTATTACAGTCCAGGGTATCCAAATTTGGAACGAAATTCCTGCTGATATAAAAAAAATTACCTACTAAAAGTATATTCACAAAAAAATACAAACAATTCCTTTTTCAATCTCATTAAAATTTTAAAATTTGTTTTCGATTTTTTATTTTTTCACTGATTCGCTTATTCGTTATAAACATAGTTGTTAGTGATATTTTACTGTTTTTGTATCTTACTGTTATGTTACTGTTATTCTAAATCAATTTTTAATTAGATACTTTCAAATATTGTAAGAGGGCACTTGGCCAGATAGCCCACGTGGGTTCTTTTCAAGCGTCCCCAAGTAGTTTTAAATATTTACCTTAGATTTATTATAGAATTATTTTATCACATGTATATTGTAATTAAACTATTTGAATAACATGAAATTGAATTGAAATGGCTGCCAAATGTGCCTTTCAGCCCAACAATTTTGCATAATGAAAGTGGGGGCATCCAAGGGCTTCATTGCGTTCGATTTTTGTGGGATGGGAGCACACAATAGAAATGCATGAGTGATGGGAAACAAAAAACGATTATTGAAAATACACCACGATTCCAAAGCCCGTGCTCGGAGTTTACAAACATGAAGTTTGTTACTCAGCAACAAGATCCAAATGGAAACGACAACAAATTTTTCCATCGCCAGCAACAACAACCACCACTTTCACCAGAAACACTGAAATTTAGAATGGCGGGCAGAGAAGATGCTTCAAAATATTATCTGAATCAACACAGGATACCTGAGCTATTGCAGAATGTAACATCAGCTCTTGTATACGACAGACCCGGTAAGAAATTACTTTCTTTGTAAAGGGTCTCTTCTATCTATTCTATCCATAAAAATCAGAATAGATATAGCATATACATACACAATACATTATATACTAGCTGTTAACATGGTTAAGAGAAGTGCTTCGGGTGGTTAGTTGCAGGATGAAAATAGTGAATTTAGGTGAAT
>JAYJMH010079651.1:0-10264 GCA_036873815.1 Phacellophora camtschatica | reverse complement strand
TAGGTGAAATTAGGTGGCAAATGCAAAAATTAAACCCCACTTTTAAGGTGAAATTAGGTGGCAAATGCAAAAATGAAGTTCACCACCGTTATGAGCGATGTTGGTTTGACAAATTGAACAAATAAAAATTTTCGTGTCATATGCACTTTAAGTCTTTTTTAATTTCATAATGCCAACAGTTTATCATGTTTAGTCTTTTCTGTTCTTTATATACTTGTTTTGTTATTCTCTTTCATGTTTAGTATTTTATGATAATAAACAAGTCTTTTCTCCTTTATTATGTTGACCATTGGTTTTAGGCCGCACTCGTATATCATTCCTTGGTATGGAGTGGAAATTGGAAGTGTATTTATGAATGAATGAATGAAAAATAACAAACCTAAAAGCGGTGTAAAATTTCATACCTGGATATTTTTGATTAGTGCGTCAACGGCACTCTTCTTCACCAGTGTGACAGTACATCCACCAAATCCACCTCCTGTCATTCTTGAACCATAAACACCATCGACGGAAATTGCTGCTTCAACTAGCAGGTCTAATTCATCGCAACTAACTTCATAATCATCCCTGCAAATGTTCAAACAAAAATAACTTTATTAAACTATGACATATTCCCTTGCACTTATTGATAACCCAAAGCATGTTCATATCTGCTTCTCGCTGTAAATACATATAAAAGAAGGTTGGGCCTAACAAATTGTTTAAAAGGCGCGCGAATAATTTGCTGACCTCATTTACTGAACATTTGCTCGTTTTTGCCGTTTTTGTTGTTGTTTTAAGGGACAAAACCATGACGAACAAATAAAAACAAGTCACCTAGAATGGAAATGTAAGTGCCTTCCATCTCTCTTTTTGCTTTTTCCAAGCGCCGTTTCGTTTTGGTTTGTTTACTCGTTGTTACTTTTTACAAGTAAAATATGAACTAAACTTTAGCTCTGCTCCTCCAATTTATAATTCGAAAAAACGTGAAAATTTTACTATTAGCAAAAAATAGTAAAATAAATTGAAACATTTACGAATTACCGACATTAGAATCAAGGCTTTTGCGTGTTGTAGATTTTTTGTCTTTTGGGCGGCATGTTGTAAAAACCGGACCCTGAGACCCTAGGGCCCCTAGGACCCTTAAGTACTGACGGTAAAAAGGACCATTAACACCAGAGGGTCATCCCTACAGCCAAGCTGCCAACGATTCGTCAGATAGCTGATTTTATTTTTCAATCGAACAAGCACACTTCCGCTCTGTGCGTCTGTTTGTTTTGAGGTTAATACCATCTATTGTCATGCCTGTTACATGATACCATTTGTTGAGCACATGGGTGGCAACACAAAACACGGGTGGCAACACAAACAATATCTATAGTGCTGCGGTTGTATCCACAGAAATAATCAAACCTGAAAAGAAAATTGAGAATTACTCCACCCCCGTATACGGACGCAACTAGGAGTTGATTCTCAGTTGCCCTCTTGATTTTTTTAATATGAAAATGGAGTCTGATGATGATGTAATCGAAACGTTGTCGGACACATTTAAATATTTAGAAACGACAGAGAACTGAAGATTTGCCACGTGTTTGTTACGATTTCACGAAAGTCAAAAGGTAGTATATTTTTTATTTCCATTTTTTAATTTATATTTTTATAATGTTGCTAATCTCCAACTTCAGAATTACAACATACAAACCAGAGAGACTAAAATATATTTCACTATTTGTTGGGCTATCACATGAAAGCTTTTATTAGTTAATTTTAATATATAGTAGTCTTTTTCTAAGTTCGCCAGCTGTTCGGGACAATTTCCCTGGTGGGACTATTTCCTGACTGTTTGGCTGCCCGGGAGTATTTCCTTTTTTAAAATTAATACAATTAAACTTGTTGGGGCAATCGCCTGTTCGGTGATCGTCCCTCAGGCAAATGCTACAGAAAAAAGGATAGTTGTATTTTCTTGATTTTTTTGAGTAAGAAAGTAGGTATTTCTTCTCCTCCTGCAGGATGCCTGGTTACCAGACGTTTACCATTGAAAATTTCTGGGAATCCAGGCCATGTTTGTTTCCAAATTCTGAGGACAGTTCCATGGTATGCAAGTTTTTCCCTAATTTCGTTGTCTGAGATATCTGGTGTGGCGTCTGGTATAGTAATAAGTAGTTCCCTTCTGCGCACTGGAATCAATTGGATTTCATCATCTGGCTTGCAGCGAATTTCATTGTGTTTTCTGAAATTGAATCCGCCAAGTGGGATTTGGAGAAAAACATGGCTAAATCTTCTGTCGATATTCGTGCATTACTTTCTTTTAATTTTTCTGCAAAGAACTCCTTTTTTGGAATGGCGTCTCCTCATATTTTTGTATTTTCATTTTGATTCATTTCTATTTTAACACCACCAAACCCTCAATTCTATTCGCCTGCGATAACAAACCTTGTTGATCGTGGATAATAGCTAACCTATCAGTAAAACACATTAGAAAACACGTCCGTCTAGAAATACGTCCGCTTTCTTCTCCGTCAGGTAAGTAAGTTTCGTTAAAACAAAAGTTTGTGTAGACAATCTCGCGGTTTCCAGATCACAACGGAAAGGACGCCCTCTGGATAATTTCTTCTTGAAATCCTGCTTACTGATCGGTTTATCTGAAGGATGGGCCATTGTTTACCCCTCTGTGTCGTTGCATTTCCTACAAATTGACAATACAGCCAGCGAATGCGAAGGAGGAAATAATAAATCAGGAAACCTCCACCACACTTTTTAATGCACACAATATATATTTCAACCTTTGTATCAAGCAGCCACTCAGACTGCGATCTTCCCATCCGCGCGGTGACTGAAGCACAACGGGAGCAATCATCAATTGAAGAGGACAAATAACAAAGTAAAATCCGTCTTCACGCTTCATGCTCAGGGAAAAGCGCTGTTTCGCATCAACGTGGCTGTGGGTGTTGTCTTTGTTGAAGGACAAAGACGGGACGCGTACTATAGAAATGATCCTAGTAAGTACGGTCTTAAATTTGATGGTTTGAAATTCTGAGGGTAATAATTGGCATTAGACAAGGCTCGTGGGAATATCGCAATGCACACATGTCAGCATAGAGGAACAATGTTTTTTTTATGCGCGCGCAAGTTCATTTAACAGGTTTTGAAATCGAGGTTAATGAGTCACATATTTGAAAAATGCCGCGAAGCGATAAATAATGGAATTGCTCCCTACCATTACTACCAGTGTCAGTGAGGTTTGCTCCGTTGTTTTTTGTTTGAAGGCAACAAACAATAAATAAAACCAATATGGCGGAAGTTGCAACGAATAAAATATAAACAAGGGAATCTTTTCTTCCTACCAACGCATCCAATTTTTCCCGACATAACTGATACGAAATTCGAGCAGAATAATGAATTTTCTATCAATTTGAAGAGTTTCGCGATGAGGCCATGTACCATAGCCTCGAAAGAAAAAAATTAAATTAGAAAAGGGCAAAATTCAGAATTAAGTTGATGTTTTTTTCTTTTTTCTTTGGAGGCTCTGGCACCAGGGTAGCGACCAGGCTGCGAGCAGATTTTGAGCAAAAGACATTTGACCATTTCCTGTCAACAATTTTTTAGCAAAACTTTGGTAAATGTCGAAAAGTATTCACCACAAAATTTCTCGATGTGATATAACCTTCGGAACTAGACTAAGCAAGTACGGGGATAACTGGAATTCTGGAAATATCAAACGTCACATGCAAAGGGCCTAAAAAAATTCAAGTTGGCCTAGCAGTACTGCGAGTGAAATCAGTATCATCCCAATTTTTCCGGCGTATCCCACCGGTATATTTCCTTTGCTCAGATGTTTTGGAGAAAAATTCTGACGAATAAATCGTTTGGTTTCGTAATTTTTTCTTGTAATATCAGCGAAAATAATTAATTTTTTTTAAGTAATTTAAACATGTTGGCAACGCTGTGCTTTGGTGCAAGTTATTTTTGACATCACAGATGTGCAATCAGCCAGGTTTGCAAGACAAAACAGCGATTCCCAAGGGGGCAAGAGGCAGTTGAAATTCATTGACCTTCTTCCTGGCAAAATTTCAAATCAACAGAGATACGCAGGCGCAAAGTGCTCTTTGGTCAGCAGGAGAAACATGTAATAAAGTTTTTATTGGGGGGGGGGGGGTTCAGCTTTTGGAGCCACCGCCCGGAAAGCTTTTTGAGTTTTTATCAAGATTTTAAATCATAAAATACCCCCAGTTTGCCCTGTACCTGTACAATCTTGATGTGCTTACATTGTCACTAATAAAAATTGTTCCTGTTTGTCCTCCCGTCTGCACTTATTGCATCAGATCAATTTTGCTCCTTTTCATTTCATGGAGAATGCGGCTTACTCGTTTCGTAATTGAAAGGGAGAAACGAAGGAAAGGAAAGGGACAGAAGAAATTAACTCTTTTTAAATTGTATCACCCTTGCTGTCAATCTGCATCAAAGTTGCTACTGAGACAGGTGTTTACATTGTACCGTAACGGATCAAAAGTAGTTTGCTTCCGTAGCTGGAGCAAAAGCGTTACGGATAAGATGAACAGGATAAGTGTTATAATTATGGTAGAACTGTGATAGTGAAAACGGAAAGGTGATCCCCGGGTGAGGGAGTACATATCCCACGGTCGGACGGGAGTGTGCCCTTGAATTTTATATTATATTGTAACATTTTTGCTGACCTTCGTGTTGAATAGTATACTTAAGAAAAAATAATTCATATATTGGTTATTATTTACGTACTATTTTATTAGGTTTTAATATTTAAAAAGTACAAGTACTAGTGGCTCAAATAACTACAGTTTTACGAAAAGCATCACGCTTATTACGGTAAGCGCAAGATAATATTGACTAATCGTACGTGGGGTATCCCCTGATATATGACAAATATTCTTTCTTAAAATATACATTGAAGAAGAAAATGCACAATTGTTATTTGTGGTTATTTGTCATATATATAGAGATGTACCAGGGTAATAGAGATGATGCCTGCCCTTTTCTCTGTCATGATCTTGTACCTTGCTTTAAATTTTCCCTAAATTATCAGCAATAAAAAGGATACTGTTGCAAGCTGTAAGTGATAATTTCTTTCCTCGTAATCAAACATTTTATCTCGTAGAAACGAGAAAATTGCGGAAAAATTCTCAAGAGCTGACAATCTCGTAGAAAGACACACTTTTGCATAGCTATTGCATAGCTTTTGCATAGCTTTAGCATTAGTTTTTATGTTTCCGATTGAGAGCTCGACTTGCTCAACAATCTCCAAAAAACAGGGGATTTCAAAGTGTATGCTCTAATATTACAAGTCTAGGGTGTCGCAAAAGGGCTACACGTTTCCAAACCTATGCTGTGGAAGAGCTTACGTTTTGATCATTTTGCTCCTACTTTCGATCATAAAAGAGATTTTAACTTGAAGTTTGATACATTGTTTGGCACAGTTGACTAAATACTCACTGAGTTATACAAAATGAAAATACAAATTTCGTGTTTTTGCAAACCATAGGCTTTGATAATGTACGTAAACGTCAAGTTCATGTGACCACTACTGATAAATTTCGTGATGTACTTTGCTAACTTTTAAATGAATCGATCTAAGGCCAACAATAATATGTCACATTCAGAATCACAAGGAAAATAATATTTATTCAGCAATAAAAATATTCAAAATAACTGCTTTGGAGTCATGTCATAAATGTTCATAAAATGTCTTCCTTGACCTAGTCAGCCATGAGCTTTTCTATTGTTTTCTTGGTGTCATTGCCTGCAACCAGCAATTAAAATTTAAGGTATCGTTGTGTGTTGCCACACATTGATTAATACTGTTCAAATTTTAATTGCAATGCTTTTTTGCTATTTAAAACTCCAATTGTATGCAATGAAATGCAATGGGCAAGCTCCGGTTTTTTAACGAACACTAAAGTTTTGTTGTTACTGGGAATAACTCAGCAGTTAATTAGTTAATTTTGCTTATTAAGGTATCAAATTTTAAGTCGAAATCTATTTTATTAAATGTAATCCAAAACAGAAATTTCAAAATTGAAGCTCCTCCACAATAGTTTCGCAAACATGCAGCCTTTTCTCTGGGACACCTTATATTTATTTACAATTCATATGCAGTTTAGCTGTTATTATTAAAATGGCATTAAATAGAGGTAAACCAGGAAAGGATGTTCCTATTTCCTCCCGTAACGTAGGTCGTGCTTTCAAGAAAAAACGATTATAAAGCCTTTCGTTCTGTTTCGGCTGACATGGAATTGTGCCTCATGAGTCAAAACAAAGTTTTAGCATTTTTAAAAATAATCAAAATTTGATTGTGTTACCAAGCTTACTTCTTTCAGCATGGTTATGCAATTAAAGGACTAACTCAATAACCACGCAATATCACAATCTGGCAGTACCTTAATTTGAAAACTTGTACCGCAAAGAATATTTAACAAATCTAAAGTTTTTATTCATGAACAGGGAGCCTAATATTGCCAAAATCCGCCAAAAAATTTGAAGCTGACCCGAAATCCACTGGCAAACAATTACCCCCAGCAATTTCTGTCGATGATTCGGGAAGATAAAAGATAAATACTGTTGTTGTCGTTAGGTGAAAACGCTCTCCGCACACGAGGAGAGATCTTGGCCGTTATACGTCATGAAAAAGGTCTGGGCCGTTATCCGGAAGAAAAGAAAAACCTCATCCTTTGGGCGCAGTAAAATATTGACAAGCAATCCGCCACAAACGTTTAACAACAGCCAAGTACCAAGTTTAACAACAGTCAAGTATCCACTAAATTGATTATTTTTTTACCCCTCCTCCTTCGTACGCAAAGGAACAATAAAGAACCTGACAATAACCCACAGTGCGTACGTACTTAATGGATGCTCCCTAATATTAAAGATGAATGTTAGGATCGTCTTGTAAGATAATACGTTGCTATCCAATTTCTCACAGAATTTAAATGTTAAAAACTATAGCTCAGAAGTACCTTTTTCAAGCCATTTCGTACTGTCCGGACAACAATTAAATATTTATTATACCGTATTATACTTAAAATCCGACGCAGAGTATTAGTTGACCCCTCATTTTATATTCCAAAATCAAGGCTAAAGATGTGCTTGTGCTTTATACTTTAAACCATTACTCCTTGCTTTAAATCTATTACTATTGCTCTCTATTACTCCCTGATTTAAACATGTACTTATACCGCGAGTATTAGCCGACGAATATTTTTTGAAGCTATTTTATAGTTGCATGTAGATGTTACGGTACCAAAATGTTTGCTTATAGTCTGGACAATACGGTATTTACGTCATATATTGTTCACGTGATTAAACGATGAAATGTTTTAAAATAGATTTGGTCTTTTGTATGATTGCAGGAAAAGAAGTACTGAAGATCAGCTGCTAAGTCAATTTTGGCGCTCTTTCTAATACTTCTTTCGAATAGTTTCTAGAGTCGAATTAGTCTTTCAAAACAGTGTTCACAGGAAACTTTCAACGCTTTTTCCGGACGACGTTGAATATTTACATATACGTGTAGGATTTAGCTCCAATTCGTTTTGGTTCTCGTCTTCTCGGCTCAACAATATTTGAATTGATTCTCTTTGCCTCACAACCAATGTACCTTGGAAAGCACTCAAGGGCATCTCAGCTTGTGTTTTATTTTTTCTCAAGTAACCATTCAATGCACAGTAAAAGAACGGGTTCAGGCAACTGTTGGTCCACGTCAACAGATGCGAGAAATTTATAACACTATTCAAAATGGTGTTGTTTGTGTTCGCGCCAAAATCCAAAATGAAGAAGCACACGTGGATTGGAAGATAGCAAATTGCAAAACTTGTTATTAATAATGTCATCAATCTGATGAATTTATTTTGCAGCAATCTGGAAGCATTCTCACTGTATGGAGTCATGCCAAACTTTAATCTGAACACGATAAAACCATACGAAATGAATATAAAACCAAGAGGAAGTGCATAGTTTGCTGAGAATATGAATATGGTGTACATCTGTCGATGTAAATGGGTCGGCCATATTTCCTGACACTGGTATATTTTCAATTTGTTATTGTATTTGAATGCGTAGAATGAAGGCGCTGCCACAACAAGGGCCCAGGTCCATATAAAAAGTATTTTTATTTTGAGTCTAAACATTGTTGAACGCGGAGTGAGTGGATGTATTATCGCACGATAGCGTTCCCACGTGATAATTGCGAGCGTACAAATGCTTGCCGAAACCGCTGTTATTTGCATTGCTGGCATTAGTTTGCAGAAAAAAGAACCAAAAGTCCATTTTTCACTTTCGTAATACACCACTGTGAAGGGAATACAAAACACAGCAACCATCAAATCAGCAATATTGAGATTAATGAGATAGTACCCGTAGTAGTAATTCTTGAAGCATCGTAGCTGTTTGTGTTTACAAATGTAAATGATCGCAGCAACGTTGCCAAACAAGGTAGCCAGGAACAATAACCCAGAGAGACAAAATCGAAATATGTCAAGTGCTGTGTGTGACGTGGAGATGACTGGTGGTGTCGAATAAAAGCCAATTGACGAATTATTATAATACTGACTTGTGTTATGGTCAAAATTAGGATTGGTCAATAGAAAACGTGGATCCATTTTATTTTACCGTAATGACCTTCCTGTCGTCAAAGCTCCTGATGAAATTTTTATAAAATCCTAAATTCACTCATTTTGAACATTGTTCCGCTGGTTTTGGAATTTTCTTCATTGGCCTATAAAAGTAAAAATAACGGTTTAAAATAACTATAAATTAATCAATGATTAATTTTTGGGATTAAATTTTTGAAAAAACTTTAACAATATAGCTACTATTTTCGCACAATGAGAAATGTTTAAGTGCAATGGCCGGCAAAGTTTTTCACGACTAGCGTTTATCAATGATTTTAACTGACTGTTGGACTAAAATGTCCCAAATAAGGTAAACCCCCCGGGGCTCAATCCAATTATTACGGTAAGACTAAATTTAGAATTTTCCCCCTGAAATTTGATTTGATTTTACTGAAAGTCTGGTACCCATAGGAAACGAAAACAAGTTTGAAGTTGCTATGAAGTAGTTCCTTTTTATTTCGCAAGTTGTGAGCTAAGAGTTACTTCTAAGTTGTATTTTTTAAGCCTTACTAAAAAATCCAATTGTATAAGTTAGTTTTTAAACCAAAGAACACCAAAATTGGAAAGGAAATTGAAAATACCATATTTTCTTGATTAAGCTACCAAGACCCTAGTAATTTGCGGAATTTTGGAGGAATGAATGGCAGATCGAATAGTGGAGTAAATGAATCAAAATCATGAATGATGATGCACTGGAAAATTAATTAAGATTTGGCAAAAAAAATATCTCATAAAATATTCCCCAGATCTACCAAGGGCCTAAGCCCAAGGCCCCATGAAATTCTCAATGATAAGAGGTCCCCAACAAAAAGTTTGTCCATAAATCTAATACACCTCTTGATGTATTTAAAAAATGTGTAATATGTTTTTGCTGGAGACAAGAAATATTCTAAGAAAAAATTACAGCACCACAAATAATTCCCAAACTGACAACAACAACAAATTACAAATCATAACACCAGCAAACTTGGGAGATTTTAAAAAACAATAATCCCACTCCAGAGCCTCAAAGATAACACATTAAGAGGGCCAATTATTTTATTTTTTGGTAGCTTTCTAAATGGATTGAACTCTTGTTGAACCTTTCATGCCCGGATCTATTTCTGTTAAAGAGGCAAATCAAATGGAAGTTTTATTTTGCACGGGGTAGTACATGGAAACCAACTTAATTTATAAGATAAACTTACGTTCAAATATCTGAAATCAATATATAGTTTTGCCCGCATTTAACTCCTAAAAATATGATGTTTTACGTTGTTTGTCAATGGGCCATACGGCCCTTCCCGGGGTGAAAGGGTTAGGTCTAAAATTGAGTACCATCTTGGCTACGTAATACTACTATGAGTAAACTAAGTATACTAATGCTCTGTTGAATTTATATACTTAAACATTTTTTCCATTTTTTCAAAAATCAATCAAATATAAGACTCAGATGAAATTTTACAGAACGACAAATTCGAATTTACAACATCACAAACTTAATTTACAACTCCACAAAACCCTAAAAAAAAACCATGTTAGAATAATGCCTGGCTGGAGATGACTCAATCTTGCGACAGTCAGTCTTACAAATTTTTTTTTTTTATATTCTTTCTTTACAGTTGGAAATAGTATAGTAGCTATATTACAATAATATTGTAGCTAATTCA
>JAYJMH010079640.1:0-10265 GCA_036873815.1 Phacellophora camtschatica | reverse complement strand
GTTTCATTATGAGCCAAAAGAAAACTAAAAATCTAATCATTTGAGACCTTTCCAATATGACTGTTTTTGGGCAAAAACGGTAAGGTTTTAGTCTTACTTTCAGGCTGAGAACGAGCATTTACCAAATTGAATAATTTGGGGCTAAAACGAGCATCTTCCATTATGAGAGTTTTCTGGGTAAAATTGGAAGGTTATTGGCTTACTTTTAGGTTCAAAACGGAGCTTTACCAATTTGAATGTTTTTGGTGTAAAATGGTAAGGTTATATTCTTACCTTTAGGCTGAAAGCACAGCTTATCCAATATTAATATTTTTGGGCTAAAGTGCAAAGGTTATAGCCATACTTGCCGAATAAAACGTGCTTTTTCCAAATTGAATTGAATCTAATGTAGAAAGTTTGGTCAAAAAAGCTTTTAAGGAAAGTATCGACCGACGTACCCTGGTTCCAAATAACTGGATGGTGTATGTTAATCTCCTGCTCAAAAAAGATCTTAGCCTTTTGTCAAATACCATAGAAAGTATAAGACCCTAAAATAAGAAGAGGCTTCTTGACAAAGGGCTCATTAGGAAATTTGAAAAATACTAGGGTGGTAAGATATTATCCTCCATGGGCTCTAGCGGTAAGGGTGGTAACAAACCTCCCACTTATATTTTATTCAAATGCCGCTTCCAAAAAAAACCTTATTCACTAATTAAAGGTTAAAGATAGGAACACCACACGTACCCTTGCTAAATTTAGATTTAGATTTAGTGCTCACATCCTGGAGATTGAGGCTGGAAGACATACGAATATTTAAGAGAAGGACAGAACTTGCACAAAATGTACTTCTGCAACAACAGAATCTGAAGGGGATTTTTTAGTTCAATGCCCAGCTTATGGTGGCCCCAGTGACATATTATTTTCTAAATTTTGATCTTCTCTCCAACAGGATTAAATTCATATTCCTGCTGTCCAAAAAAACTCAAGTCTTACTAAGGAGGTTGCCACTTTTCTTAAGGCTGCTTTTAAATTGCAATTGATTGTCTTAATATGAATTGATCTTTATGCTTTTCCAAAAATAAAAATTGGTTCATAATGTTGTCGACGTTCCCTTTTGTTTTCATACTGCTTGCTGCAGTACAAAAGCGGTCGTACATTTTCAAATGGCACCCCATATTTACACGACCGATCATAATGCACGAAATTAGCATAAAGCGCAGCCAAGCATTTTAATGCATTTATGTGAACGTTTGGAACAGACATGTCCATCTACCTTGGGAGTTTTTCCCTTCCGATGTGTCTCCCCAACCTCGAAAGTCTACTGTTGGAATTCTAATGTTTCGATATTGTTTCTCGATATTTTGGGCCCACCAATCAATTTCTGAAAGATCAGCACTGGACAAGGTCATTTTGGAACTATTATTTTGCAAATGTTTTGTATTTTTATTTTCTTGTCTGAAGGTAGTTGTACTGTCATGGACTGCGTGTCTATTATAAACCCAAGATGCTTCATTTTTTGAACAGGTTTTGTAATCGATTTTTCACTATTAACATGAAATCCCAATATTTGCAAATGTGTATCCGACACATCTTGACAACAATTTGAATAATCTCTCTTCTTCTGCTATAGTTATGGAATAGTAGGCATCTGATAAATCTAAAGATGCCATGAAACTACCTTCTGTCAAAAGGTCTAGAGGTGTTTCAAAGGATTCCATTTTGAAATGACGAGTATCTACGAATTCATTTAATTCCTTTATATTTAAAATAAGTATGAATTTTCCAGTTATTTCTTTTGATTTATTAGAAATAAATTGTAATGGGAGTGGCGAGCTTGCCCAATCACTCCTCTTCTTAACAATTTATTAATCTCCTGTTTCATAATTTTTGTTTTATTCTTATTGAGTTCGTAAGGTTCAAGAGTAAATCTTTGAAAAGGTGTTTTTCTGAAATTTAAGGTGAAACTCTCCACTGCCTTCAAAACCCATGGGTTATGAATAATTAATTCCCATTCCGACCTATTTTGTGATATATCTACAAGATCATTTACCTTTTGATTCTGTGGTTTTGGTGATGCACCAACTAAAACCTTTTAAAGTTATTTTTGTTGTTGGTTCGTTTTTGCCAGTTTTTTCCTCGGTTTTCACGGTGATTTCCTCTGTAACTTCCCCCGTTCCCCACTTGTCTGTTTTGTCTCTAAGCATTTGTCTGCTCGGATGTCCTGTATCCTAAAAAAATATTCTCTTTGTTTTGAAATTTTCTGTCAAATGGGGTAAATCTGATTTCTTTTTTGGCTTTCATGCATGATGCCAATTTTCTTGAGGCATCCACCGACTTTGTCAGGTCATCAACATTATCACTCAATAGGTTTTCCGAGAAAAATTGCTGCTGTTGCTGAAAAGACGGCTGTAATCATCATTGAAGCTAGGCTTGAGTAGCTGTCTGCGTCTGGCAGAAAGCATATTTTTCATGCACTAAAAGTATGATTGATTCCATTAGTTCCTCATTTTTATCATTTCCGTCTATCTCCCCCATAATTCGATTGGCCAACTCAATTACTCTTTCAGCTAGTGGTTTTTGAATGTTTTGAAATTGAGAATGTTCTGATATGAGTGGCCACAGATGCTCATTCACCTTAGGAACAACCAAATTTTTAATGTTTTCAGGAGATGCATTAAAAGTCTCTGAGAGTGGGTTAATTTTTTCTTTTTCTGCCACTTTGTATTGGTGAAACAATCAATGCCGTTCTTCGTTTGCAGGACCCTGATAAGCATTTTTTTGGCTAAACATTTGCTTGAAACGTTTCATAGGGGTGCTTTCATTTTTGGCAGAAATTCTAATTACTGGTGGTTCGTCATCAACCTCTGATGAGGCATGCACAAATATTGAATTATCATCACATGGTGATGACGAGTCATCCATTTCCACATTATCTTGTTCACTGGCATCGTTCTCGTCATTTTCTGCATGAGAAATGTAAGGATGTCTTCAATATGCCCCGACATTCTGTTTACATCCGGTCTCAGAGAGTCCAATTCTTCCTGTCTTTGCATGTTGATCAGAAACAGATACATTCTTTCTCAATCCACTAGGTCCACTTTGAGGATTTTATTTTAATCCATTTTTGGGATCATGTTTCAATGCACTTTGAGATACCTTGGGCTCTGGTTGTTGCTCACATTCGGAGCACGAGTCTTCCCTTTCTTCAGGAGAAGTAAAGAATTTTGCAAGAGAGTTTTTTATGTATATATCTGCCTTTTGCAAAGAAATGCTAGAATGAATGCCTTTTTTTTTTCTTTTCCTAGAATGAAATAGATTTATAAAATGTAAGATGTAAAATTTCAAACAGATACAACCTGATATGCAAGTCTCAAGTTCTCAGCTCAGTGGTTCCGCCAAAATGTCTTCTCAACGAAACACGGCAATGACATCAAGCGGCTGCGCGCACTTCTCTCATGGTAAAATGGTCTACCAGGGGACCAATGAAGGAGAATGATTTCTACTAGAGTTAAAAAGGGGGCTCTAACCGTAAAATGATCCGAATACAATAATAAAAAGAAATAATTAGGCCCGATTTTGACTCGTTCGGTGTGGTAACAGGTTTACTTGGTATTATTTTTAATTCTCTGCAAATAATTTTAATTGCTCGCTTCAAAAAAAAGAAATGACCCTTCGATATAACATGACTGAGTTTGTCAATTGCAAAATGTATTGGCTTCACTATCCTGGTTATTATCAAGCATGCAATTGAGTTTGTATGTTGATAGGCATAAAATCTCATCTGGAAGGGCCAAAATGAACATAACAATTATCGAGTTGGACTTATCAGTTGCGTCTTCTATGATAAATTCCAAGTATTTAGCACTGCAAAATATTTTTGCAGTGTCGTTTCCTATGAGGTTGCGAATATGTTTTACAAGACGAATTTGCATTGCATGTCTTTTGTTCTCATGAATAACTTCAATTACATTGACTGTAATCATCGATCAAATAATGAAAAAACTGGCAAATTCTGTTCTACCTGTGTACAATCAGTGCAGTGATTCTTTTTGCAAGCTATGTTATTATTTGCGCTATAAATTGGAAATGAAAGGCCTGAACTTCAATATCCAATTAAACAAAGAAATAGAAAGCAATTATCTACGCTATTCTGATAACAAGAATATTTGTATTGTGCTCAATACCATTTGCTATTGATGTCAGTGGATATTTGCATTTTAAGAACAATAAAAGTAAATTCCTATGTTCTCTTATCGTTCGAGGACTACTTGCAGTAAACCTTTTCTGGATGCTGTGCTTTATCTTGCTTTCCTGATTTCCAAGAAAAAGTGTGCAAACTTTTTCAGGAAAAGAAGAGTATCTAGAAATAATTTAAGCAGAAACAAAGATGTTAGCTACATCTCAAATAACTTTGGCAAATAACTCCAACATTGATCTCAAAGCTCAACATGCTCAATGTTTTGAAATAGTAACAGATTCTCGCATCAAACCGAGAGAACAAATTATGCAGATTCCCAAAATGAAAACAAGCAGTATGGAAGATGTACAAATATCTTCAATGAAAGAACCCAGTCTTTAAAAAAGATATGAACATGCTCTATATTTCTAGAATAACCTTCTTAATTTACAATTGTTGATCAGTTTACTAGTCAAATGAATGCTCTCACTCCCAAAGCGGGTGAAGTTTCGCAAACAATTATGAAACTGGCAAAAAGCTCCCACACAGAAGATCAAAAACTTAAAAAGACGAAAAAGACAACCTTTATAAAAAGTGATTGAAACTTAAGCACTCAATCAGTCATAATATTTTTCAATATGGTTGCACAAAGCAGAAGATTTTTGTGGGGGTAATTCTGTCAGCAACTAAGCTGAAGAAGTAACTATTTTTAAAACGCAACACTTTCATACCGAAAAGGTAAACGAAAAAAACCCATGATGCAATATTTTATTGTATTACGATGATTTATTGTCCTCCGACAAAACTTTTTGTCAAGAGAGCATCAAATTGTAAAGGTTTATTCTCTTTCCCAAATACTGTCATTTAGGGTTAGATAGAATGTAGTACAAATGCAATGAAAAATGGAAGAACATTACCTCTACTACAGAAGATCCCCGCGATTAAGAAAGTAGATCTTTGGCTTTAGGCCTACATGTTTATTAAATAATTGCATTGCTCTTCGATTGTCCTACTAATGATCTTGAGCCTCCGTTTCTTAATGTTCAGTTTGTTGGTAGCGGTTATCTACTGTATGAAACAGCAGCATGTTTTGTAGAAATTTTCGAGATATTTTAAGAGCATAAATTAAGCAAATTAATGGTTTTGCATGTCTATGTAGAATCTGCACACATTACATACGTGACATTTGGTTACATCGAAACGAAATCTGACTGAATTTTCATTTTAATTATATTTCTTTTTGTAAAGCATATATTATATTGTAAAATGTAGTTGGTACATTGCTCATGAGCTAATAGATTTATGCTGGTGTAATTAGCTAGATAAAGTTTCAATTGTAAACTGACGGTAAATGAAGAAATAAAGAAGAAAAAGACAAAACAATTCTTGTCTTTGTATGACCTTGTACGGATGATCTCCCTCGGAGGCGTAACCATGCGGTGGACTGGGGTTGACATGTCGATCCCACATTTTTCAGGTCGGAATTCATTGTTAATAAATACACGGAACAAAATTGGCTGTTCCTCTCGACAATTAATTCTTTACTTTGCCATCCTTTTTTGGACTGCCCTCGCCCCTTATCTCAGTAGTGGTGAATGTGAATCTCGAAATAATCAGGAAAGAGTGAAAAATTTCAATGTGTGTAAAGAAAATTTTGTTGTATATTTTGTAAGCTGTATCATTACAGGCTATCGTACGCAGCACTGAGGTGAAATGTTTTTATGTGCGCACAAGTTTATTAATGAGGATTTAAATTCCAGGCTAATGAGTTGCATATTTGAAAATTGCCGCGAAGCAGAAATTATCGATAAATAATGATATTGCTCCCTGCAATCATTACTGGTTTCAGTGAGGCATGATTGCTGGGACTCTTATTGTTCAAAGGCTACAAACAATGAATAAAACAAAATTGGCGGAAGTGGCAAATAACAAAATATAAACAAGTAAATAGTTTCTTCCTACCACCGCATAAATTTTTTCCTGACAAAACTCATACGAAATTCGAATGAAAAGTTTTGCGATTAGGCTTTTTGTGAATATTGTGCAAAAGACAGACATTTTTCATTGTGAATATTGTTCAACCATTTTTCACCAAAAATTAAGTAAGTATCAAAAAATGCTCAACAAAAAATTTCTTGATGTGACATAAGCTTTGGAACTAAACTAGGCAAGTAGTTGGGTAAATGAGATTCTGAAAATCTCAAACATTGCTGTTCTTAACAAAAATCTTAGAAATGGAAAAATAAATATTTTGGTAAATTGTGAAAATGTCCTAAAAACTTTCAGGTCGGCCTACGGGAACTTCGAGTGAAATTTAAAGAATCATCCCATTTTGAAAATGAATGAAATGAAAAATAGTTTCGCAAGCAGAATAAGGAATTTCCAAGGGTGCCGAAGCCTTTGAAATCCATTGACCGGCTTCCTGGCAAAGTTCCAAGTTTTTGAAAAAATAAAGTTGCCCAGTAGCAAAGTGCTATTTGATCAGAAGGAGAAACGTTTTTTCTTCTATGCTATCCAAAGGGATTGTGGACACTATTTTTGTCAGCGTAGATGAATAAATTTCATTAATTACCAGATTTGTCTTTATTTCATACGTTTTTGTCTTCATTCCATTAGTATCTTTCCTCTCCTGGTTGCCTATCTGTGGTTTTGCTTTGTTGTCGTTTGTTATGGCCTAAGTTTCAAACTGATGCCGCGCATTTAAATGGCTGCAACTTATTTTACTTGTTGTCTTCATGCGCTTCTAAATTATGACATGGAGTGGATGCGTTGTCCACAAAAATGTTCACATCACATGTTAATCTAAGCCATTACATTCACAAATTTATATTGTTGAATAGCATGTGTTATTAGTGTTGGAAGTTTTTTGCTTAAATATATAATTATCGATGTCATATTCCTGCTTGTGGCATTATATCCTAGTTTGTGGCATATTTTTCTTTCTGGAATATTAAAAACAAATGTACCAACTGTTTCCGTGAATGCTCTTGGAGCATAGCAATGCTATTCAGTTGCCCCATAAAATGCTAAATGAGGCCTATGATAGTCAAAATCTTTTGTTGCCAATATTGTTATCTAATTATATTGAAACGAATAAACAGTTGACAATGAGTGTTGAACAGAAGAAACAATTTAATTTTCAAAGAAAAGAAATGCATAAAATCCAGAGAACAACTTTAAAACAAGACACTGCAGTTTGAGTGTCCCAGCAGTCCCGGTGGAAAACTGGTTAAAGGTTTGGACATCGGACGGTTTCAACATTTCCCCGGTAAAAAACTGCGTTCCCTGCTAAAAATTGGCAATCCCCAGCACAGCAAAATGTACAACAATCGGTGGAAAGGGAAGAAAATTTGGTGGTTTTCTAACATGCTACTAGGTCACAAAGACGGGGATGGATTGACATAGAAAAAAATTAAATCAGTAGTTTAAATGAACAAAAATTAATAATCTGCAAAATATATAGATGTCCAAAAGTTTCGAATGGCTACTAAAAGTCTTGTACCCATGGTAAACTTGTAGCAGAATTTATTTTTCAATAAAATTTGTCATTGACCCAATTTCGTACCAGCTCAGCTAAGCATTATTATTTAAAGTTGCTTTATTTGAATTTTACTTTACATCCCCATTCATGTCTGAAGTATAACATTGTTGAAGCAAACGGTTAATATGAAATAAATCTAAAATTAAAGAAGACCGATGCAATCATCTTACAATCAAATTTAGAACAATTTTGAAATAGAAGCGCGGAGGAACGCTGAAGAAATTGAGACACAAGGCGTGGCAGCAAGATATTGAATCGAAGCAGCAAGGTAAATTCAGAAATTGTTGATTGTTATGATTAGTGCACAGGGTGAATAATACAACTGAAATACCTCTTGTTTAAATTTTACTGCGTGATAAATTGTGTGGAGAAAGGTAGCAGATTTGAAAGGTGACTATTGAAAATTATTATCGATACGATATTAAATAAAAGAAGAAAATATATGCGTCAGAATATATTATAAGCTTATATCAAATTTACTACAATTTTCGGATACCCAGTACATATCTATTTGTCATAACGGTACATATACATATACTGTTATTTATTTGTACTTTGTAATTCTATTCTTTGAGACAATTGATGTATAAGCTTTTCAAATTTAATTATAATTTCTAAAACGTATAAGCCTAACTGGAACATGCTACATGGCCCCACAGGGGCCATGCCATCCAAATTTCTTGGATTTTGAATAATCAAAATTTCAAACACAAGTAATTATAGCCTCTTTATGAAGAGTACACCTACTGAAGGGTTCTATTATATTTTGTTACCAGGGCCACATAAATTCTAATCCCCCCACCTTGATTGCAGAGGTCGCGTCTCTTTTATGTGCTTCAGAAATCACCAAATTTACATATGGTGGTCTCTATCCCTGTTATCGTCATAACCTAATGCCGATGACCATATCGAGTATAGGGTTCCACAAGGATCACTCCTTAGCTCACTGATATTTCTCTTATATGTCAATGATATGCCGAAGTCTGCAAATTGCGAGCCGTTTTATGTGCAGACGATACCTGCCCAATATTTAGCGACAAAAATGCTAAAAAAAAGTAGAGCTTGAACAAAAAATTCAATTCTCTTTGTAACTGGTTCATCGAAAATAAACATCTTGGTGAAGACAAAACAAAACAAAAGAAGTATACATCTTGGTGAAGACAAAACAAAGAATATTATTTTTGCGCGCAATAAATAAAATAAATATAAAAAGAGGAAACTTTGAAATCATACAGTATTCACAAGTCACCTAACTGAGATGTATTAACGAAGAAAGATTATCCGGAGAACCAATGGCAACTAAAGCAATCGGAAAAAGTAATGGGCAAACTGGCATTTCTTTACAGGAAACAAAATT
Source organism: Phacellophora camtschatica (assembly GCA_036873815.1). Classification (NCBI taxonomy): domain Eukaryota; kingdom Metazoa; phylum Cnidaria; class Scyphozoa; order Semaeostomeae; family Ulmaridae; genus Phacellophora; species Phacellophora camtschatica. The sequence goes on along the minus strand of JAYJMH010079640.1, from coordinate 1,211 downwards.
TTTTAAATTTTAGTCGTCAAAGTTTACTCTGCAATGCCTATATCCAACCACCTTTTGATTATGCATGTCCTGTGTGGTACCCCCACTTTGACTAGTAGGCTTTCCAAAAAAATTGATGGCCCAAAATAAATGTATCCGCTTTTGCATAAATATGAATAACACAGCACATCTATGTGTTAAAGAATTTCAGAAAATCAACAGGCCTCGACAAACAAAAGACTGGAGCAATGTATATATGGGAATGTTTTCAGATTTTCAATTTTCTGACTATTCCGTTCTGCAACAAGACTCAAGCCAAAAATACTCTTCATACAGGCGTCCCAAATTATGGAATCAATTACTTCTGACATTTAAACTGCAAATAGCACAAACTCCTCCAAGCATGAGATAAAAAACTATTTCATTCAAAACTTTAAAAAACAAGATATAGTTAGCATATACCGCTAATTTTATCCCTATTCTTTCAGTAAACTTTTATTAGTACCAAAATTTATTTTACACTTATTCTTTACACACCTCTAAAAGAGGACCAGGACAAAATTTAGATCACCTCAACCTTTCTGATATCATTCCTCCCACTCTAAATATGGGTTTGTCATATTTTGAACTTTTATTTATTTATCTATTTATTCATTGATGCCTTCGATATTTTAAAACTTTGTAAATATTGTATGCCTTTAATTTAGATTTATATCTATTTTCCAGATTCCTTAATTCCACCACAAGTACCAGTTCCTATTCCAATCCTGCACAGCCAATAATACTGAGTAGATGAAGAACTGTATCAAATTCAAGACAACAACTTTTGAGATTTAAGCCAAGGAAAAGGAAAGTTAAGCAAAAACCTATTAATCACCAAATTGCAACGAATGGAGAGCAGAGTTACCTAATGAATGCTCAAACATAAAACCATGTACAACTAGAAAGATCTACGAATGTATCAAATTCACAACAACAACTTTTTAGATTGAAACGAATAAAATAAGACTATTACGAAGAAAGACATCAGTTAAGCAAAACTCGTCAATCATCACATAGCATGGAATTTGGAGGCAAATACTAAATAACAAAATGGAAAACCATATACTACCAGAATAATTAAGAAATGTATCAAAATAAGGACAACAACTTTGAGATTGAGGCCAAGAATATAAGAGCAATAGAAAAAGAACATCAGTCAAGCAAAACTGATTAATCATCACATTGCAAAG
>JAYJMH010079639.1:0-32770 GCA_036873815.1 Phacellophora camtschatica | reverse complement strand
TTGATAACAAAAGATGGCAAGAATTCTCAGACATTTTTATTTTGAAAGGGTATATAATTTTTGTTTCTTTTCAAATATTTGTTAAGGAAAAAAGTTTTGGCAAGAATTATTTTGCAAGAAAAGTATAAAAGTTACAAATGGCGTGTACTATATTTATAAGATATGATGCGAGTTTTATTAAAACTATGGCAAACATGCATAGGCAGCTTAAGATATGGTTGTGTTTTAGAAGAAGAACAAAACGGCTCAAAAAACGCTTCCATTTTCATTTGACGACGAAAAATTCCAGCAAATCTGAAAGTTTTCCGTATCTCTCCTGCGGGGTAGCATATACCGCCCCGCACTGGAGCGGGGAAACAAATCAAAAACAAAATGGATGAACAGTCACAATCATTAAATATTTACAAATTTAACTGCCGAGTACCTACTTTTTTCTTGCTGGGTACATTTTTTTCTAAAATAGCCACGGAAAGAGCAATTTGCAGAATATTTTCCGGAGGATTCTTTCAAAAACCAACACGCAGAGATATTCTGAATAAAATAAGGACACTTTTATTTGCATTAACACCAAGGTTTTCTACTGCGCATATAATTTACGTTTATTACCATTTTGTCGATCTTAATGGCGAAAAACCGCCAGCTGTACAGAGATTTTTTGACGCGCGTTGGCTAGTCAGGAAAGGGTTAAAATTGTGAAAAGAGATAAACATATTTACATTACTAAAAGTTAAAAACTGAGACAAAAACACCTCTATTTTGAGTTGCAGGGATAGCATTAAAAAGGTTCAAAGTGACGTTATTTTGATTATATGGTCATAGTCGTTGTATTGTGTAAATCCCCTATTTATCACGTATCAGGTGATTTGTATTAGAGATTTGATTCCTTTCTGAGAGTATTAAGTTATTTAAAGTATTAAGAGGCCTAATTTGTTTCTTTTTTTAGAAAAAAGTAGCGTTAAATTACTCTGATAAATGTATCTACAGTTTCGAAAGTTGTTGGCCTAAAATGCTGTTTGGCGGGTAGTTCGATTGGAGTTGAGAGCAGACAATTAAAATTGAAAATTGAATTGACATTTTGAATATAAGTAGACTCTTGAATAGATAATGACGATAAAGGTGGCGGTCCAGCAATTCAGTTGTCGATGAGAACAGATAATTAAAATTGAAAATTGAATTGACATTTTGAATATAAGTAGACTCTTGAATAGATAATGACGATAAAGGTGTAAACTACATGCCCAGAGGTAGCTCAAAAAGAATATCTTTATAGTTTGGTTTTAGTTTTCATTGGCTTGAATGAAAACGAAAGAGAAGAATCTCGTATTGGCAACGAGGTTCAATCAAAACTCGAAATAACTGTTGCTTGCGGAACGTCCTGCAGGAAGGAAGGAAGGGAGCCTCGAAAATGTAAAATGGCGATGTGACCCAGCCGTTCAAAGTGACAGCTATTTGAGCACTCCTAGACTCCTTTTTTTTAAAGTCATCGAGGCTTGAATTTTCAAAAAAATAAGAACAAATTAAGAACATGCGCAGCCTCAGATCCAACATTTCCCAAAAATTCAACACTGCATTTAGAACTATGAAATTTTTCCGATGATTGTTACTTACTATACAAATCACTTAAATTATATAAACACGAATGAATCTAAACATGAATGCTTCCTATGTGGTGTTAAAGCAAAGCAGGAAAAACTGTTCATGTCGTCAATTGGGATAAAATTACAGAAGAACCATCCGTGCAAAAATTAGAACAGTGTAAAAATGTTTCAGCCTCAAATTCATAGAAATTTAGAATTCTTAGAAACATGGAGCTTCAGCAAAAATGATCTTGTTCTTATAAAAAAAGTTTATTTGGCGTGACGGTGTTTCAAAATTAAATTTAGGATTTTGGTTTTGTTGATACTTTTATAAAATTGTTTTTTGTTATTTTTTAGGTCGAGAAGCAAAGGATATCATCGAAGAAAGAGGAGAGCTAAATCATTGGTTAGTTGCAGTTTATTCTATTGACCATGATTGCAGTGTTTACATTCAGCTTCAAAGCATTACTGTATTTTTGTTGACTTTGTTGTAAATTGCCAACAATTTGTGCGTTGACAGAGAGCTTGAAAAATTCCTATTCACTTATTCGTTGACATTCTCCGCAATTATTCTTAAGTTTTTTGAATACTTATATTGCTATTAATAAAAATATTATTAGGCCAAACAGCACCTTTTATTTTATGGTCATTTGTTTAATGTTGGGGTTAATTAGTTTGTATACTTTCAGCTAAAATTTATATAGCGAACGTAAAATGAAATTGAAAATGAAAAAAATGAACGTAAATTGATAAAAATCATATGATGATGCTCGGAAGCAACAATTTAAGATAAAGTAATGAAAATCACGGAGAAGCGTACACCTTCATATCTATGGGGACGGGTGTGTGCCACTCAAAAGATGAGTATGGGGTCAAACATTTCTCCAAACAATGCAGGGGTCAAAATTTATTAAACTTTCTGTAAAATTGGATATTATTTTGTCGATTCACGTTCGAAAATATAAAGCGTGCCTTTCTATGAGGAAATTGATTGGGCGAAAACTACCTTTTTTGACGAGAAATTAATTGCAGTGTTTTGTTTTTGCAGTCAATGCTTGCATGTGATGGTGGTAGCTTATTCAGGGTGAGATTTACAAATTAATATCATTGACATGTTTTTAACCACACTTTCTTCTTTGAACTGCAGCGAGCGCAACGACTTTCCAAAATAAAAAGAAATGCTATCTTACTGTTCTGTCTAAAAAATTTGCCCAGTTAAAAAATTATCAAGATGATAGTTTCTCTTTAATTTTTTTATCTTCAACATATTTTCACGGTTGATGATATCAATACCAGAACTAATTTTAGAAAACGTAATTTTTTATTGTGCAAAAGAAACAAATATTATTGCAATCATTGGAATATTAAAATTGATATTAATTTCGTTGTGACTTAATACCATGTATCTATCAATGCATCTCAATACCATATATCTAAGCCTGTTTAGAAATGTTTTGTATTTCTAAAAACTTTGCCTCAGTCCATAACCACAATCTGTTGAATTTGCCACAGGCGAGGTTGCGTTTGACTTTCAATTTCGAAATCATTAATGCCCATGTGTATGCGGCCTCTTAAAGTTTCAGAAGGTCATTTGTTCCTTGGAAATACATACGTTTTTTTATGTGATTTTCTAATCATATGTGATCGGTTTTATTGAATTTGTTATTGGTTTATGTGATGAATTTTGATTTGACCCAGACAAAATCTGTTTACCTGTGGATTTGTGTGAACGTTTCTTGCCATAAAATATTAAAGAGCCAAGGTGCTGCTGTACATAGTTTAATTAGAAAGGCTTATGATCACGGAAGAGTTTTTGCTTGCTTTAAATCCGTTTTTTAACGGAGAAACAAACGAATTTCCTTTTTGCAAGAACTCTGCACACTTAAGCTCAGAGTCCAGAAAGGTGATCAGCCTTCCTCCGAGCACGGGCTTTAGGAAAGGGGATGTTTGTATTTATTCCCATTTCTGTTGTTTCATTGTACTTGTCCTACATTCTGTGGTTTGAATTTGGTCACATGGAAACAAGAGGAAAGAGAATGCTTTCTCCTTGTGCTCGTAACATTTGAAACAAAGCGTGTCCCAGTAAACACGTAACTGTTGGGACTCGAAGAGCTTTGCTTTCACTGGGAAAGACGGGGTGAGCTTTCTGTGACAAAACCGCGGGCTCTTTGATTATGAAGATATTGCAAGATGACAGCGAACTCCGATGGATTTTACCGTTTTGCGCACAAGTATGTTTCTCGAATATTTTGAATATTGTCCTTGAGAGTATTAGTCTAGAGCTAAGTAAAATAAATTTATAAAGCAAAATACATTTTATGTAGGCTTATGTTGGTTTGGCACTTATCTAAAGGCCTTGCCTCAAAAGTGTACAGACGGTCAGACGGAGGAAGCCACAAATGGAAATGCCTATATAAACGGCAAACGCAAACATTATTTTATAAAAAAGCAAAACATATCATTGTGTATCTACCCTACTTATAATACTAGACTAGCTATTATAGTCAAAAGTACTAAGTAAATACACACATACACAACAACTTTAAAATTTAATAATATCTAGGCGTATTGATTTTTTTTGTCAAATTTATTAACTGATGCAAATGCCATTTTGCTTGGCTTTCAACTGCAATTTTTCGTTTGTTTATTTCGAAATTTACTGATAGTTTTGTAGCCTATTAACTCAGGAACAGTTTTTTGAATTTACTTTTTGAATTTAATTTTTGAAATTAATTCACCCAACAGACAAAAGGTGTGTCCCTGAATGTAATCATTGGAATGTTACGAGCATGTGGAGAAAGAGTTCTGCGCAGAAAACAATAGAACTTATTGTTCCCAGTCTTCTCGCTTCTTACCCATTCTTTTTTCTCTCTCTTTCTCGCTCACTCTCCTCTTTCCTCTTGTTTCCCTGTGACCGAATTCAAAACATGGAATGTTGAACAAGAAGAATGAAAAAAAAAACAGAAATGGGAATAAATACAAACTTTACTTTTCCTAAAGCCCGTGCTCCGAGTGTAAAGTTTGATCTTCAGAAGCCTTCCTCATTAAACGATAGAAAATAGGCGTGGTTTGGGTGTGGTGCATAATTTTATTTTGTTTTCTTCAACCTTCCTCCGGTCAGTGAACATGCGTCTGTGATGTTTTCCTGACTCTGGTAAAGCTGTGGTTATTTTCATTTTTCAAAACGCATGTTAAATACGGTACCCTTGCCGTCAAGTGTACGAACAGTATTTTAGGTTTAAAGAGTTTTCTTTCAGCAGAATAACAATAAATTGAAATATTAATGTTGACAATGCTACGCATTGGCTAGCAGAAAAATGTTGGCACCAAGCCTTTCGAATAATAAAAATTTAATTTACTCAGGGATTCATATATTTGTGTGGTATGTTTAATATTAATGAAACGGTGATTAAAAAAATGTTCAAGTTCTTATAGAAGTTTACAGCTTGCACACCAATTTCCCACAATGTTAAGAATGGCAAACTTCAATACTTTTACTCCATTTGTTTGTACGTTTGTACCGATTGTCCCCAAAAGGCTACATGTGTGCAAAGCTGGTGTAGCAGAACTTGGCTTTTAACATTTTTGTGTTTACATGTGTGTTATATAAGAGTCTTTAACTTAAAGTTTGATAACTCACTTGGAAAAATCGACTCCATAATCGCTGAGTTACAACAACTAAAAACTATAATTTGGTGGACCCGTCGGGCGGAACATACATATATGCTGCACAACAATGCATGAGAGCATATCACATTTTTAATCGACCATCGCCAAGGAAAATAAATTTATTCAATGATCATAATATTCAATAGCTATGACTGCTTTTGAATCATTCCTTCGCCAAGTCAGACATTTTAGCTTTCTGTCTTTTCCTCGGTGACATCATATTATTAAATAAATTATTGTCCAAATGTTCTCTTTGAATGTTTACATTTCTTAATAAACAAGTCTATGAAAAAATTTACCATGAATTAAGTAATTATATTCATTCAGCCCTACCTCGCAATGGACTAAAGATGAAACGTTATGAATAATTTATTGACTTAACCACGGCCCTTACCAACGAAACGATTTGTGGGCGCATTGTACGGTTGTAAGTACGTCAGCATGAGTTCTATTCCTGAGGCTTTTGCAACAAACATTTTACTTTCATAACCCGTGATTGGCTGATGGGAGTAAGTAGCTTTTTCATAGCAAGATGATGTTGTGCTATTTTGTTTGTTTATGCACTGGCAGTGATACGGCGTATCACTGCATTACGGTACCCAGGGAGTATGTGTCGGGACTAGCGACTCCACAGATTAACACAAAAGAATATCTTCAATAATATTTCGCATCTTTATCAATTACGAACTCGACGAGAACTAACTATATAAGATCGATGTATTCATCTTTATAATGCAGTTCATTAGATTATAAGTTAAATGAAATGTGCATGCGTCAAGTAAAATCATAGTAATCTTACAAACATAATAATTAGAGTTAAACATTGTATCTAGCGAAAAGGAATGTTTATAAGTACATTAGCCTGCGTGGGATTATAAATGAAAACGTGTGTTTTAGTGCATCAACTCACAACAATAGCAACAAGTCATGTTACAAGTGCTCGCTACTTATACAATAACAGGGCATGTGTCCCCGATGTGAGTGTGTTTTGCTTCAAATATTCTCTACAAATATTCTTCCATTTTTACAAAAAATATTTAATTAAAACTGGTACAAATTCATTGATGGCAGATTAAGGCTGGGTGAGTTTCACAGGTGCGCATCCCTTTACATTCGAGGGTTTATTACCCCCCCCCCTCCCTGCGAGTACGGTAAAGTAAATACTCACAAATTCCGCAAACTTCAACAGTGTCGAATTTCTGCATTACGCAATCGGTCCTGTGCAAGTTTAAAATTCATAATCATTTGTCTGGACAAAAAACTTGTCTTAAATAAATAAATTTGTTCATTATCAATCCTGTCAATTTATTGAGCAGGCAAAGGAGAATTTTAGATTTGATCAAGAAAAGGGTTTGTGTACATTTGAGATTTGCCAATTGAATTGCAGAGCGCTCATCACATGTTTATAAATTCTGCGAGCTGATTGGCTCCTTACAGAATGTGAAAAAATCAATTCATGAATGAAATACAAAATTTCTTTGTGCTAATGCCTATAGCGAAGGAGGAAAAAGCGTGCTCAGTCTGACCATCAAATTTTTCCGCCTCTGTTTTTGACAAAAAAGCTTGCTATTGAATACGGTAGGAGAATTTCCATGATTGAATAGGGACAAAAGGATTACGAAACAAACAATAAGTTATTCATTCCAAAAATTTTGATTTGAAAACAGAACAAAGATACAATTCGTTGAGTTCCACGCAGAGGAGGAAGTTCTTTTGCAAGAGACCAAGAGTGTTAATTATTTTATCACACACGACGTTAGTTATTGGAGGAAGACGGCATTAGTTTTCGATGAATAGTCTGTCATGTTTTTCAGACAATGGCGAATTTGAATACAATCAATGAGTTAAAGAAAATAAGAGCAAAATCACTTCGTCGTTGGAAATCTTGTGAATCTCCTGGCTGCACAACTGTAAGAAGCAGGGCTAACTAAAGTATATGGGTTGACAATGATCATGTGTGTTAGATTATGCATGCCATAACGTTATGCATAATCCAGGTCTAACAACGGGGGTAAGGGAGCTGTCACAAAGCATAAAACAGAGGGTGCTGGGTCACAAAATTGGGCCACAAAATTATTTCAAGCAGTTAACAGGCAGGAGGGCTATGCAATGTTTTTTCAGATTAATTTCTAAGAACAGATTTTTAAAATCAACCACTGTCATTTTCATTGTCAAATGCATTTTCCTTCAATTTATCACAGAAGTCTTTGTCATAGGAGAAAGTCGTTACTCAAATAAACAACTTTAGCAGGTTTGATTCAAGCTCTTTCGACATTTCTATTTCAATGCAATCACAATCATACAAACTTTAAATAGATTTATTACAAATGGATAGAACTTGTCTGCATTTCCATGGTTACCCTGAATTGATGGTTGGATTGGATAGAACTTGTTTGCATTTCCATTGTTACCTTGAATTATTGCTTGAAATCAGTCAAAAATAGCACAAACTTTTTAAATCGTCTTTTTTCGGATAGTATTGTTTTTGTGCTGAGCATTTGGTACAAGTGTTATTTGAGTCGTTAATAGCAACAATTCCTAATAATAATATTTGTAAAAAAACAGGGGCTATGCAATTTTTTCATAGAAGATTATGGGTTACAATTTTTTTTTGTTTCTTCTCATTGGGCTTCTAAAATTTGTAGTAAGGCAGAAATCCCTGCCAACCTCCTCTGTTTCATACTTTATGACAGCTCCCTAACTTTTTTGGAAGTGTTGGACCTGTGATGCTGAGAATGTTTTTAACTTATTCTTTTTTTGACAACTCGAGCCTCTATGTACAAGAGCGCACCTTGCATAAAAACATTTATCTTGACACTTTGATAACTAACAACATCATTTCAAATTATTGAATGATGAGGTGTCTCGAGAAATTGCAAAAAAAAATGACAAAATCCGCGGGCCTTCGAATATTGGGCTATTTTCTTTACTGGGAGCCTACGTCTCACATGGTCTCACTTATGAAGAATGGAGAGGAGGGCAGCGGTGGATCCATGGGGGATTATGTAAAAGGGTGAGACACCCCCCACTTTCTTCATGCACTTATCAAAAATGACAAAAAAAATCAAATAAATTTTTTAAACAGTCAGTAAACTCCAGTTTTGAAGAAATGAGTTATAGATATTGATATTTTTTTAATTGTTTTTGTATCGATCTTCGAATTTACGCATTCTTAATAATTAGTTTTTATCCTTACAATTATAATTTTAAGGATTATCTTTCTGATTGCTTAGTTTTGATCTTTAAAATTGCAGATCTTTTGATTGGTTAGTTTTCAACTCAGAATTATAATCTTTCTATTGCCTAGTTATTAGTTTTGATTTTTAGGATTATCTTTCTGATTGTTTAAGCCCTCTTTACACGACACTTTTTAACCTGGGTGAACCCAGGTTGACCCCAACCCAGGTTTCATTTTTGTCGTGTAAATTTTCTCAACCTGGGTTCACCCCGAGGTTGAGTACTGTGTAAGTCGAACCTGGGGCGAACCTGGGTTTGAGGTAAATTAGAGCGCATGCGCTTCAATCCGCCACGTTGCTCAAATCAAACACACATACGCATGCGCTAGTTGATATTTGCCCAGGTTGACCCCAGGTTTGCTTTGCATGATAAAAATAATTTTAACTGTGTAAATCAAACGGAGTTCAACTCGGGTTGGGGCCAACCTAGGTTGAACTTGGGTTAAAAAGCGTCCTGTAGAGAGGGCTTTAGTGGCAAAAAAGAAAAAAACTGGGATACCCCCAAATCACATAATTCCCGGAGTTTACTCTGGTTGAGCGGGGGACATTGCATTAGTCTAGGCTGTGGATCATTACAACGAACACGATAAACAATCAGGAATTCATTCATAATTACCCAACTGCATCGAATCGCTTTTTAAAGAAACAAATCAAAAATTTGAAACAATGTAATCATGATTGTTTTGGATATTGGTATGGATTATTAATTTGACGTTTTACCTCAAACATTTGACGTTTCAACTCATTTTCGACAAAAAAAATATCAAACACTATCTTTAATTTTTTCTGTCAAATGACTCTTCTTTAAAGAAGGATGAATTAACATGTTTAGGCAATGGCGGAGCAACATGAAGAACATTTGAGACAATGGAAAGAAGTAAACTAACTTTGAAGATGCTACAAAAGTAGTAAATAAGTAAAATAATAGAATAAATAAAATAATAGAATAAATAAAAAATAAAATAAGTAAAATAAGTAAAAGTTAAAGGAGATGGCGGGCGTTTAAATTTAAGTTTAAGTAATTTATTTAGTTTGAATTTAAGGCCTAGCATCTTTTTTCTTAATCGATTATTAATCGTTTCTTAATCGTTTAGCCTGCATGCAGACTCTTACTCGGCAAAAGAGTAGAACTTACTCTTACTCTACTCTAGTAGAAATTACTCTTACCCTACATTTGACGGAGAAAACAGTTTGAGGCTACGCGTAGGCTATTATCGTTTGGTCGCTGGAATAAAGAGTTACGAAGTACTGTAATGCTTCGAAGAACCGGGGCTTCGAATTAACCCCCTTCTTTTAAACGTTTCCTTCCAATGGACATTAAACATATCCAAAAGCCGCCGCGCGGTTGTTATTTTCTTACGCAAATTTTGCTCATTTGGTTTGTTGACACCATGATGACACTTTGGTACGCAATTTTTTACAAACCTATGGTATACTTTTGCCCATTAAGTGTAGTTATGGTTTGTATTTAGAAAAAAGATTCCACTTCTTTCCTATTTTAAAAGAAAAAAGCATCCCACGCTCCTCCACAGTGTCTTTCATTTTTGGATTTTCGTGAAATTTGGTGCTATGTGTATCACTGATCTGTGATGTGTATAAGTTAAAGTGTATACGCAAAAACGGGGGTAAAATAAAATTTAAAAAAGTTAAAAAGAGTCTGTGGAGGAACGTGTTACGCATCCATTATTGATAATGAATCCAAGCAAAGTGATTGGTCGAGAGCCAAAATATAAACAAAACAAATGCACTGGTTTGTCGAAAACGAGTCTGCCGTTGTTGGATTGGCAAAGGATTAATGGTAAATTTTTATTATAGGTTATGTATACTAGCTAACATCCCAGTAAACTCAAAGATTTAATAAACGCCCTTCTATTAAGCGCAGCCTTTTAATAAACGGCCCCAATCGAGTCTGAAAAATTTAATAAACGTCCCAAGGAGCGTTTATTCGAAGCTTTATTTCTAGAAATACAATTTTTATGAGGAGCAAAAATTTACTTGCATCAATCGTTGACTGAACATAACACCTTGCAATTTCTTATTGCATCTTGCCGATGATAGCGGCCTAAATTTTAAATCCACCACATGGTTTTTTTTAAAATTTATTAAATCCTTTTTGCCCACTCCATGTACCAAAACAGCTCAGGTGTGAATGGCAGGAATTAAAATGATGATACAAGTGTGATTTAGCTTTGCCGAAAATTTTACCAAAGATAAATTTTTGTTTCAACTTTGGATAGCAGGAGTTATATTTATATTTGTTTGGATTTACAGCTGACACCCACTATCTCGAACACTAACAGGAAATTGAAATCTGTTCAAGACAGAGAATGTTCGAATTGGGGTCTGATAATATGAGAGTTTTCAACCCCGGCTGAGGTTAAAGGCAATATTTTAGAATAAAGCATAGCGAGGGGAATTGAAAATTTGTTTGAATGTTCGAAATAACTGGCAGTCGAGATAGCAGATGTCAAGTGTACTTGTATTCTTTGGTAGCTAATTTTTATTCATTCATTCATTCAATTTATTATTATTTTTTTAGGTTTTAATTTCGAGCCGGAATCCTGAAAACGAATTCCGTCGATTGTTTCCTTCTCTGCCTGAAGATGAATTTCTTCTTAACGGTGAGTTTGAATTAGGATTTTTTTCTATCACTGAGCGAATGACATTCTTCTTTATAATTATTTCACAGACGTAAAAGTTTGCATATTACGCATATTTTTACGAGCAACTTGGCTTTGGACTCAGTAGAGTATTGTCGCCCTGAATGGAACGTCGCCTTGAAATTACCTTTTCTACACACTAAAATCTTGTGAAATTACAGATTCGTAATGATGAGCGTCAATAACACTGCAGCTTCCTAACTTTTCTATCAATGGGTTACTTATGGAAATAAGAGTAATATGGTCAACATAAATCTATTTTTTTGTCTCCAGTTCACACTTGTGCATTAAACAAGGAAATTATTTTTACTTTTTGATTTATGTGACAAGTCAGTTTTGATGTTTACGTTTCATTCATAATTTTTCCAAACTTGCTCCACGTCTATTTTATTAAATCAGTAAAAGAATTAAAGTAAAATAAAAAGATATCTTTGCAGAGGAAAGATGTTCCGTGAAGGAAAAAAATTTTTGCAGTTGCCTTTTCTCGTTTTCTCCTCCGCAGAAGACTTTTCCTCCGCACGGACATTTTTTCTATGTTATTAATTTTTTTTTACTGATTTGACGAAATCGACTTGGAGAAAGTCAAAAATTCTTCTGATCGACATCACATTTATTTTCTTTGCTTTCAGCTGTTTGCTAAAATCGGCTTGTTCGATTTTTACTCAAAATTGAAATACAGCTCATAATCTTATCTTCTTTTGTCTTCAGTTTATACTTGTGCATTGAGCAAGGAAATCCTTTTGCAAGGCAAGATGTTTGTATCTCAGAATTGGATTTGTTTTTACTCAAACATATTTGGATTTGAAACAAAGGTATTATTTTTTTGATCTCAATTCAATTTTGGACGAATTGTTTTGAAGCTTTAGGTAGAAGGAAAAACAATCTGTGATTTTCATTCATTTTTACAATTGTCATTTTAGAGTATTGTGTAATTTTAAAAGAAAATTATCCCAATATTCACAGGGTAGAAATATTAAACAAATGCAAGGAATGTTTTGTGGAACGTTTTCTTGTGTCTTAACTTGCTACGTTTATTTATCCAGAACAACAGAAAGTAACAAATGTAATCTTGTTTTGCATGGAAATCTTAAAATTGATAACATGAAACAAAAAATTGAACACTTCAATATTCGTTATCAACGTTAATCCACCTTTTCAAATTAAGTCAAGTTAAATTTGTTTTTTTATTTGATGTAACTCAGGGATTGTTAAGCCGATTTTTTCAAGCAAGACATCAAACTTTAAGTTGAAGCCTCGTTTATTACACCTGTGTAGAAAATAAAATATCAACAACTAAGCCTTTTTACAGCACATTTGCAAACGTGTAGCCTTTTTTGAGACACCATGTAATATACACAAAAATAACAACATATAGGTCAACGCAACATAACATTAAAATCTTTGAGTGGTTGATATCATTGTTTTCTCCCAAAGAAGCCTAGCGCACGCTGCAGATTTTTATCGTCGATACGATAAAATTCAATTTTTGTCTTTGGCATAAAAAATCGTGCTTTTTGCGGCAACTAAAAACCAAAGTTTTTTTCGTTGGCGACAATTTTTAATATCATATTTGCTTGATATTTTCTTTCCTTGCCGACGAGAAAAATAATAATCGTGCTGTGTAGGGTGCTCGACGATTAAAATATTTGAGATATTATCACAAGAACCAATCAGGGAGGCAGCAAAAGTCATATGTTGTAGAAGGAAGAATGAGAAAAATTGTGGCAGTGGTAAACTTTTTGCATTTTTGACGATAAAAATCGTGGTGTGTGTGGCAACGGAAGTCTTTTCCCAAAGACAAAAATCACATGCATCGCCGATAAAATCTGCAGTGCGCGCTAGGCTTAATCACAATGAATAACATTCACACCTCACAACGTTATTCAAGCGGAACCTAGACTATTTTAGGTTGCTGAAATAAAATAAATTACACGCTCCGTTTGTGAGGTTTCTGTGAAAATTATTTTCGTAGATGAATTTCAATGTCTTGGTTCTTATTTTTTTCTAATTAATCTAACAGAGCGTGCAATTAATTTTATTTCAGCACCCTAAAACGAGCTAGATCCCGCTCGAACGATGCCGTGAGGTGTGAATATTATTTAATTTGAAAACAATAAGATCAAAAATTCTAAGATTTGAATGCTATGGTGTTTAACGCAGAATACTGACTACATAATTCCTTTATGAAAATTTTCTTTCTGATAGGTGTCGATTGAAATAAGCGAAGTTATGAATATAAACAGAGAGAAAACTGCCTTTGTTGTCCCCAACGCAATATCCCTGCAACTTCCACATAAAAAGGTAAGCATGAAGACAAAGCGTTTTTATTCTATTCACAACGTTTCGCGCCAAAATGTTCATCGAATTTTTGCGCCAAAATACCTTTATTTTATTCACAACGTTTCGCGCCAAAATACCTTCACAACATTTGGGGTCAAACGTTTTTTATTTTGATCAAATTGGCGCTCTAAAGCGTATATTTTAGTTTGTAACTTTGTCACTAAATGTTTGTTAATTTTTATATTGGCACTAAAAGGTATTTTTAATGTGTTTGTGAACAGCTGCAAAATACTCTGGCGCATCTCTGACCACAGAAAAAATGAAAGAAGAGTAAAAGGCCTAAAAAATAGCTGTCAGCCAACACTTTTCATTCAGAAAAAAACACCCAACAACCCTCGTATGGATACAAAACACTCAGCTTTTGTAAAAATGATTTACCATAGTTAATTTATTTCAATTTTATGTCAGGTAATGTTCATAACTTACAAAACAATGTTTTGATTTTTTACCATGAAATATTGAAATTTTTCACCATGAACTGTTCAAGGATAAAATACTATTCTAAGTCTTTATCCATGATTTTCTACTTTAGCAATGACTGCTACCATTTATCAGCACAAGGCGCTATTCCTAATCCCTTCTGTGGGTTTGCTAGATTGTTTGTTTTACAAAAGCATGTAATTTCTTGTTTATGTACTTGTACCATTCTAATACAAGTTTTTTTATGAGAACATTGTTTAGTACCTCAGAAGCTACTTACGTTAAGTGCACACAAAGTATTGAGTCGTTGAGCACTTGGCCTGAAGCCATGGGGCGGAGGAAATAGTTAATTTGTTGTATAACATATTGTATGTACCTGTGTATGTTATATTTGCCTGGAATTTATTTCTTCTTGCAGTTTTAAGGTACATACAATGTATTTTACAACAAACGGTAGGGGTAAATATTAATCCAGAGATAAGAACAAATCCAGGTTGACACTTTTCTTATTTAAAAAAACGTGTACAGAGATCTGACTGAAATTTAAAACTTTGTGTTGATGTGCAAAATTAAAATTGAAATTTAATTTAGAATAATTTCTAAAAACATTGAATATTTTTTTCTTCACAATTCTACTTGAACCTCGTTGTGATTAAACACAATATGTTTTTCATTGCAATGCTATAGCAATGTTATTTACTTTTAGACCAAATCAAGCTGTTTTCAAATTGGGAAATATTTGCTGAATTAGCAATAGTAGCTTTACTTTGGGACTAAAAGAATATTTCTTCAAATAGGCAAATTGTGGCCGAATGAACCTTTTGAACAAAAGACCCAAAAGACACCGAAGATTAAACGTTCTTTGTACTTATGAGAATTTCATACATGTTGAAAGCGAGCTAGTCCTGTAACACAATAGAACGACTTTTATTTCCGGAAAGGTCTATTCTGTTTGTTTCTTTTTTCTTTCAAAGATCTAACAGAAAGATCTGATCGTTTACGCATATAATTTCAAAACACTTTTTAAAATGTTACCTACCTCCTAGAATAATTATTTGCCACATTGCAGTTATTGAAAAGATAGTGAATGCGCAGGGTGACAAACTTTTGACCTCATCAATTTGCGTTCTGAAGGCATGTACAAATCTGATATGATTAACGTTGCGGTGAAATGGTTTGTGAACTTTATTGTTTTTCGTTTTAGTTTCTGTTCTGCTCTTTTCTGTTTCGTGAAACTGTTTTTCGATTGCTGCAGAGAACTTGGAAAGCTTCAGTGAAAGACAAGGTGAGTGGGTTTGTTGTAATATAGACACACTGTTGGGTGCTATACTGGGAATTTCCAACCCCAGGAAGTTCTGTTGCTAAGTGGCGTAGAGCGTCATATTTTCTGGAAGTAAATTGAGGCATCAGTGGGCTAGAGTCCTAAAAAGTGAGCAACCTTCCCCCGAGCGTAATGTTTGACAACAGTGGAAAATGTGCGTGGTTTGGATGTGGCACATAATTTTCCTTTGTTTTCTTCAACCTTGCGGCCGCCATGTTTTCCTGACTTTCCTGATGCAGGATTTTTATGAGCAACTTAGGATTTTGGGAAATACTGAAGTTGCTTAATTTTGAATTCAAGTTGCTGAAATTTGCTGCCAAAACTCTGAACTCTGAACTCCTAAATAACAATTCAATACTAGGTAAACTCCGTAGTGTAATCGAAAATAGTACGAGGCTGAAACAGTTCCTTTCACGGCCACAGTGCCCTACTGGCGAGAGCACAGTAGCTTGCTCCAATCCCCTGGGGGTACACCCTAATATTTAGGGACGGGTATGTGCCGCCGATATGGGTAAGGCAGAAATTCTCTAAACATGGGCGGGATTTTTAGCAAAAATGCATTTATGTTGGGTTAGATATGAGAATGAAAATTGTCTTTAATGTTGGATAGTTTGGAATGAAACACAACATTAATGTTGGGTTTTCACGAAAATGTTAACTTTAATGAGGGGTGGGTTTATAAAATCTCAGCGGCACACTTCCGTCCGACCGTCGGACGTATACCCCCCCCTGGTGCTCCAACTGCAATTTGTTAAAGCTTGCTTAATTGTCTCTTGTAAGTTGTTTAATAATAATAATAATAATTGAAAATAGACCCGGACGTAAAATAAATCTTTTAAGGAGTCATTCTATGAAGTATGTTGACCTGGTAATGGTGTAGCACATGGACTTGCTTCAATTCGAGTATGTTTGTTTTTCTACAGATTGTATCGATCGTATCCATCTGTTCTTCTGTAACTCACTTTTTCTTTTAATTTGAAAACATTCTGGAAATGTTTAATATTGTTTACTATTGTTTTTTTAGGATTCACCTCGTTCTGACGACGACAATAGTTTACTTATTATTAACAGTGGTTCAAAAAGGAAAGGTGGGCAATGGAATTGATAGAATTATAACTTCTTTGTTTGAAGGGAAAAATTGATTGTTTGCTGAGCCAAAACTTGCTCAAAGACTCATTTATTTGGACTTTTCCAAGAATATTTGGGACCCTTTAAAGCCTGGGGTCCTGGGCACAGTGCCCGGTGTGCCCAATGGTTAATGCGGTACTGTGAGGGGGGTGTGCTTTTTGTTTGTGAATACCTTATATCTGTTTTACGCTTGTTTTTAAGGATTTGTGTTTAAGATTTTTACACAATGTTTCTTGAAGTTTTTGCCAAATGAAAAATAACATGTTTCTTTCTTCATCAGATATTTCTGCTGCTGATGATTTTAATACCAATGATACCGTAGATTCTCTGTATGATTTCAGCGAAAAACCTGATGTTACATGCAGTGATATAGATGAGATTCAAATCTCAGCATCCGTTGTGGAGGATAATTACTCACCGCTGTTTCCGTCAATCGTACATGTAAATAGTCTTCGCCGATTACAAGGTTTTAAAAGAATTAGTATTGCAATGAAACCAGATCCGAGGTTATCGCGTTGGCATACAGTATCGGACCTAAGAGAGATAGTAAGAACAAGGAGGCGATTAGACGAGAAAGATTTTAAAAAGAAGATTTGTTTTCCCATGCAAAATGGTGAGTAATTTTTTAAATTGTAAATTTACCGAGCTTTACTGTTAATTTTGTTAATTATTTTTAGCTACAAAGCAATTTATATTTTATATTCAGGTACGTTATGAATTGTTTTTTAAACTAGATGCTTGCAAATTGCAAAAGTGCTGTCGTAATTTTTCAGTTTGATTTACAGCTTCTTTTCTGTGTCATTAAAGTGCAGATGTAAGATATTTACACCGGTATGTGTCATATGTGTCATGTGTCATTATATCAAGTACACCAGTGTTGTAAATCGAAACAGCAGATTACGTACAGTATGTACCATATGAATTAATGAAAAAAATCTTAACGCCTTTAATATACAGCTACATTGAATTCATACAATTATTCATGCATCAATACACCACTTCGTTCAACAGCCTCGTTTTGGAATTCGTTAACCGATAAAAGTTTGAAATTTTGTATTTCGTAAGGGATTTTACCATGAATAGTGTCTGGGGGAAAGTTTTACTCCGAACGATTTTTGGTGTCAAACCCCCTACATATGTGGTTTAGCATCGGGCGGAACCTACCTGCAAATATGTGATAAGAGTGCCCCTCCCCCGGCTAGAGTCCAGAAAAGTGACCAACTTTCTTCCAAGCGTTAAGTTTGATCTTTGAAGGCCTTCCTCGTAAAGCAATGAGAATTGGGCGTGGTTTCGGTATTTCGTGTTTTCTTCAACCTTCCTTCGGTCAGTGACCGTGTGACCGTGGTGTTTTCCCGATTCTGCCCCCGGGATTTTGTGCAGAGTTTTCATTCATCCAATCCATTTTTCTTACTCCCCAATATCTGCAAAAAATAATGGCTACTCCCTTCGTAAAGATTTTGTATAACAATAATGACCGTGAGTTAGATATCTCTCTACTCTCTCATGAATTCAAAATTTAACAATTGTTTTTGTTCTCAGGGTTCAATGATGAGAATCGCAAACGACAAACTGCCACATGTATAAGGTGGATTGGAAATGTGACGTCTTCTTTCTCGTCAAGTTTTAGTTCTTTTTATCATTGGTGCGTTCTACACATTATTTATAATTACTTGTTCTTCTAATTCATTATTAGTATCGTTATTATACACGACACACATACATCAGAAACCATACGATGGTCAGTTACTGGAAAAAAAACTGCACCGCCATTTTGTTTTTGTTCCATGATGAAAATTTAATTCAATATAATGAAATGAAATAACAAACAAGGATGTTTTCATTTTCTTTGATTAATCAGAGTGGGATTTTTTAATTTTCAGTTCAGGGAACTGCGTGACTTTTTTCTTAGATTAGATTTAAATGAAAATGATCACTTAACCAAATTTATATTTTCATTTAAAGTGAATATATTGTTTTCATCACAGGCTGAGGAATATATCTACGTTGTATTACATCATTTGCATTGCGTGAGTGTTATACTTATTTACTTAACTTACTTACCTAACTTATTTACTTAACTTACTTACTTAACTTACTTACTTACTTAATTTATTTACTTAACTTATTTACCTAACTTCTTTACTTAACTTACTTACTTAACTTACTTACTTACTTAATTTATTTACTTAACTTATTTACCTAACTTCTTTACTAAACTTACTTACTTAACTTACTTACTTACTGGACTTACTTACTTAACTTACTTACTTACTTGACTTACTTTACGTAACTCCTCAGTGGGCACATTCTTAATCAATGCCACTATTACTAGTGAAAATCTGATTTATGGATTTTCGGGCTAAGATGGGTGGACACTGAGGACATCCATAAATTACGTACGCGTTGATTTAACTATTTTTTTACTCCCTTTCCCCCTTGTATGCAAAAGAACAATAAAGGATTCTGAAAATAACAATAGATGTACGCTTGTGGTTTACCCCCCCCTCCTCCAATGTGCACGTGCTTTATTAATGCCCCCCCCTCCCCCACTAGATCATATAGATTTAACATCCATGGGCTATCTCCAGATCTTCATAAAATTGACAAATAAAAATTGTACATTTTGTTCTTAAACTGTTTTTGAATTTTGCATTTTTAGAACAAATAATATTTGTCATATATCCTAAGGATAGCACTTGGATGTTAAGTACATATGATTTAGTTCCCACCCTTAAAATGGAGTTGAAATGCTTTCCTTTCAGACCTGAGGAACAAGAGCTATTTGGACCAAACGTTTGATTTGGTCTTCACTAGGAATTAACTGTATTATGTAAGGAAAGGGTGGGAGTTTGTTCAGCTTTAAGGGACCACAAACACTACAATTTTCCTTGAACATAAGAATTAAATGTTTTTGTTTTTACAGGCAGCATCAAATATAGATTTAATTTAACCTGAGTTTTTTAATGTTTGGGAATATTTTTAAACATAAGGGTTGAGGATACTGGAACGACACAGAAATTACATGATTTTTATCTGTAGTGCAGACTTAACAAATTATTTTCCTAAATTTTGATCTTCATTTTAGGATTATACTTCTTGGAATCATGTCGACATTTTTGCTTTTTAAAGTCAACAGTCTGAATCAAATATTTGTAGAAAGAGAACAATTTCCACCGTGAGTGAAATAGGCATACTTATAAAAGGAATTGCTTCGATTTTCTTTTTGTATTATATTGAATTAGTCATTTATAACGATCAAGAAAATGCCACGTTGGCAGTGCTGCCTACGTACTACACAAGTCGTAATTTTGCTAATGATATTTGGGTAATGATTGTTGAGCGTGTGGGGGCTTTTCCCACAGCATCTCCTCCGCAGTAGTGAAACTAGGGCCTGGTGATGATGTAGTCAGGTTAAGTGCTGCCATTAGGTACTTTCGGTGATGTAGGTAAAATAAAGCAAGCATAAACTCCGCAAGACAACGTGAGCAAATTAACTGGCAGACAAATTTATTCACCTTGCAATGGCTCGATTGCCAAGTCATAAAAATTTTGAAGCGTAATATGATGAATGCAGACTAAATTTTTATATTTAGAAATTTGTTATCAACATAAATATTTTGTTTGATTGAGTAGGTTTGTCTCGAAACTTTTTGTAAAATCTGTCAAAAATTAAGAAATTAATTTTTGTTGTTGTAAAATTAGTTTCTAGCTTGTTTATTCATTATTGTTGTGGCTGTGTTCGGTGTTTAAAATTTTTCCCATTGCACATGTTTTTGTTTTAAAGTTTTGATTCTCAGCCTGACCAGTTCATGTTGGGTTCCTTAGATTTTTAGAAATTTCTGTTCCATAAATATATACATAAAAAATTATAAGATTTATTTTTGGTCTAAAATTATAGCCTGCGTAAAACGTACCAGAATTTTGTGTCTTTCCAGTTTTATCAAATTAACGATTGACAACAAGCTGTTTTAAATAAATTTTAATTTGTAATCTGATAAAGATAAACTTTAAATTATTCTGTTTTTATTTCAGTTTTTACTTGAAAATATTTCAAGTCTTTGTTAGAATATAGAAGTTGGTGAAAGGAATTAGGTTATTTCACATGGCTATTTTTGATGGCTATGTTTGTTTTTTTTCCAGGCCTTGTCAAACAACAAACAAATATAGTTTTAATTACAAAAATAGCATAGATTCAAGTAGGATACAAAGGTAAGATTGTACAAGAATGTAATATATAATACTTAATAAACAATATGCCAAGTGAGTCAAAAAATCTTTAAAGTTTGAACATGTATTAAAAGTTTATTTCGTTAACAATGTTGCTTCCTTTTGCATGGTTGTAGAGATAAAGGACAACTCAATTGTCACACTTTGTCATATCCTGGTGTTACCTTCTTTAAAAATGATGAAATTTGGCATTTTTATGAGTGACCTGGTTTTCACGATGGTTTTGACTACAATTTATCAAATTAAGCTATTGTTAATTCACACCATCGCAAAACCATATTTCTTTAAATTATTTTGACTCATCTAGTATTCAAGTATGTAGATGTAACGTTATATGGCTGACCCAAGAATATAATAGAACGATAACGTAAACCCAAAAATATAATAGTATGTTACATGTTATGATGTAATTTTGCTGCCTATAACATCTTTTCATTAACATTTCTATGCTATTTCTTTACATTTTACCCAAAAATACAAGATTTCAAGACTTGTCGAGCCAAAATTAAATCTTTTGATGAAAAATTTTTCAGACCCAAAAATATATTGTCGAATCGAAATCACAGACCCATAAATGTAAAAAACGCCCCTTACCCAAGTCAGGAGGTACTCCCCCTAAATTATTAAAACCCACATGACAAAACAACTCTTTTTAGAAACCTTTCGGCTAAACTTTCGTACGATTTTTGACACACTTTTCAGAGTACATTTGAAAGAGAAATGATGTTATAATTTATTGGAAATAAACATAATTTGTTTGCCTTTTGAGCTGTAAACTTACATGTTGACGTATGATTTTAAAATCTTATATCCACAATTAAGAACCTGCGCTAGACTAAGCTAAACATGTACCGGGTGTCCTAGAAAAATGGCTACACGTTTGCACTGCTATTGTGGAAGATCTTCAGCTTCAATATTTCTGTTTCTGATTGAATTTAATAAGATGGACTTCAACTTGAAGTTTGATACCTTAGTTGGCAAAATCAAATAAATAACCGCTGAGTTGTGACCAATAATAATCAAAATGTAGGGTTTCTTCAAAACCAGTGGTTGGCCTTTCCATTGTATTGCTGAAAATTGGTTTTTATGGCAAACTAGCTTTGAAATTAACATTTGAACAGCATTAATCAATAAATGGCAACGCACTATACGTTAAAATTTAATTGCTGGCTGAAGGCAGTGACACTGAAAAAATAAGAGAAAAAGCTCTTATTCTTGGTCAAAAGAAAATGTCTGACTTGGTCAAAGAGGATATATTATGAACAATCATGACATGAATCCAAAGCCGTTATTTTGAATATTTTGATAATTGATTAACTCTTATTTTCTTCACGATGGGTGATTTAGAATATGACATACTGGTGTTGACTTTGATAAGTTTAGTTAAATAAATACATTAAGAACTATTTGACCTCAGAAACTTTCAGCCGAAATTTACAAAATATATTCAGAAATTCATCTCTAATGATTACATGATTTTGGTGTTTACGGTCATTATCAAAACCAATGGTTATGCAGAAACACAAAATTTGCGCTTTCATTTGGCGTAACTCGGCAATCATTGAGTCAATTTTGCCAAATAAGGTATCAAACTTCAAGTTGAAGTATCTTCTATAACACTGAAACAGAAAGGAAATAATCAAAACTTAAGCTCCTTCACAGCATCTTTGAAAACGTGTAGCCTTTTTGGGGACACCCGGTACATTCAGAAAACATTTGCATTTATTAACGAATATATGTTTAAGATGAGATTCTTATAAGTGAGTTTCAGAAATGTTCTTTAAATACTGGACAGTGCATAAAATTTGGTTTCGAAACGAGGCATTATACACATGTACTGAAGTGGACTGAGAAGTGTGTATATACGCAGATAAGTTTTTTAATTATTTTGTTTCATTTTAGGGTAAACAATATTTTAGCTGAAAATTTACAAGCTGTGCATAAGGTATGTTTTTCAAATTTTCAATAGTTAAATTGATTCACCATTTTAAATTTATCTTTTTAAAGATTCTCTATCGCCAATTCTGTTTGGAAATATTATGTTTTAACAGAGCCCTTGATGAAAAGTTACTTGCTTACTAATGAACAAAATACCTATATATATGGGTACTTGAAAGTGGGTGTTCTACACTCCAATCTTGGAAATGAAACATTTGAATCTTTAAAGGAAAGCAGAGTTTTTAAGAGCGTATTTATGAAAGGGGGGGCCAGACCTGTTTTAGATCCAGAGCCGTAGCGCCCATTGGGGGTAGGGAGTCAGTTGCTCCCCTCCACTTTATACCAAATTTTAGATTTTTGCATTGTTTATTTGGCGTAAAAAGGAGTGCTAAACGTTCAAAATTCTTGTTGCCTCCCTCCAACAGAAACGTATTCCTTCCTACGGCACCGAGATCGGCCCCCAGTTCCTCTCTTAAGGCTGGTTTCCATTTAGCTGTAACTGCCTGTGGTATTGCCTGTGGTATTGCCTGCGGGATTGTCTGCGACTGCCTGAGACTGACTCTTTTAATGGAAACACAAGTTTTCGTTAAAAGATATATGGTTGTGAGCTGCCTGATCAAATTCAACTTTTGACCAGCCTCAGACCACACACCGCAGGCAGCCGCAGTCATCACAAGGAATGTTTCCATTAAAAAAAAATTCGCTTAGCAGTTTGCTAAATGGAAATCAGCCTTTAATTCCACCACTGGTCGTAGAGACCCTTGGTGCTTTGAAGATTTCCATTGTATGTTAGAAGCGAGAACAAACTCATGAATGATGTCAAACAAAACACTTAAATTTTCTCACTTTTTATAGGCACAAGATATGTTACGCAAACTGAAAAAGAATCCACACGATTAGGCCACACTGTTTTGTGCAATGGGTGTGCAATTTGTAAAATTCTGGCTCTCGATCAGATCATATAAATATTTTATTTATTGACTTTCAGATCATATAAATATAGCATTATTGCATTCAACTGTAACATTTCAGTTATAATTTTTAAATAAATTTTGTTGATATTTACACACAAATATCTGCATGAAAATCGTTGTGAATGAACAACGAGAAGGATATAGACTAATTATGTACCTACTTTGTTTTGCTTTTTATGTTTTTTAATTAATATCTTGTTAAGTAATGTTAGACATTAGGAATGCACTTTTTATAATTTAAATGTATGCTGTTTTCCGCGCGGTAGACTTTCTCAAAGTCCCTTTTTTGTTTAACCTGTCTTGTTAAATACCTACCCGCTGTGGAACAAGGGCTGTTGGTGCATTTTTTCAAACGAGAATTTCGTAATTTTCATATTTGCTGAAGAAAAGATTCAGTCTAAAAAATACTGGAGAAACAACCTCGTTCCCACGGATATTAAAATAAATTTCTCGTTTTTCTTTGATTAAACCCAAAAGACAACGCGCCATTGAAATCTGAAGTCTGTGACGTAAAATCTGTCATTCATTTTCATCAAATAGTCAGCAAGGTACAATACTGAGTCTAATGATTTCATGTACATAAAGCAGTAGTATAGAAGGGGGTATTTCGTATTTCTTCTTTTAAAAATATACAATGGGAACGAGGTTGCTGGAGAATTGTTATCTGGTTTTGGCAATATTTCTTGTTCACAAGAGCATTCATTGTTCTGCTGGCAGATCAATGATCACTCACTATCAATGATCAATCAGTCAATCATTGATAGATTTAAATTTTATAAGAAATTCATTCTGAGACGCTAGAATCGAGGGTGGGGCATTTGGATCATTTGCTTCCCAAGATTTTGGAAAAAACAAAACGTGTCCCCCCCACCCCCAGCTAAAACATCGTCCCTAGGTTGTGTATTATGGGCCTGAAATCATTCAAATAATCCCGTAACAGAAAAGTGTAATTTATCGTGTTAGCAGTTACTTCTTAGTTACCAAAAGAAATACACAAAGCTTAGCTGGACGTGTTGCTTTTCAAATGTATTTGATTATGTTATGTAGTGTATTTTATGTTGAGTTTTAATGCTTATTTTTTATTGTAGCTTTGCAAGCGATTTTTAAGGGTAAATATAGACATCGCTTAAACTCTCCAAAAAACGTTCCCAAAATGATTCTGGCAATATTTATTGTTTAAAATTAGTTTGCTCTTAAGATTATATTGAAAGAGAATATAATCATTTTCCCGTGGAAAATTTGCACGATGAACTGAAATCTTACCACCGTTAAATGTGTTAAAAGCAAATTATTTCTCCCAAAACGTCTAATTTTAAGGAGACTTCCTAATGAGGCTGGGGTTTTTTAATAGAGAAAGTGTACGTTATGCCCGTCAGCAATCCAGAAAAATATGTCGCAAAGTTTAAAGGTACAATGAACTACTTTGTTGAAAAAATAAATGCGCCTTTTCTTCTGATCTTTTGGCTTTTATTTTTAATCTGCTTTAATCTAATTCGGTGTGGAGGACAGCGACTTACCGAACGAAAATGGTGAACGGGTGATGGACAAAAGCGACTAAAACCCCAATAACCAAAGTGTAGTCCTATTTGCCAAATTTTTGGTATTGAAGAATCTAGACTTTTGTTTTGAGTTTTGCAGGGGCGTAGAAACGTTTTTTGAGGGCAAAGAATGGGACAATTTTTAAGGGAACAATTGAACAAGTTATATCTTTTGTAGAAAGGGGCAATCTTCCTTTATAAAAAGGGGCACAATTCAGTTATATATTTTACAGCAAAGGGTAATTTTCAGACAAAAAGGGGCACTTACGGCGGTTTTGCAAAAAAGTGGGGGCATGTGCCTCCTGATTTCTACGCCAATGGAGTATTGTGTAGTTGTTTTCTTACATTGTTTGTTTCTTTGCTTAACACAAATGCACTTGCTACTATTACATGGACTTTAAAAAACTGACCTTTTTGAGCAAACTGGTTCTCGAAGCCTAAATTGCAGACTGAACTTAAGTACAATTGTAAAAAGCCAATCAATGGTTGTCTAGTGGTCCGCAAAGTGCGAACATTGAGCCTCGATCTTACAGTAATGAAAATAATCCAACCACAGACGAGAGAATTGCCATCTGACCATAGCGCAGCGACAAGGCAAGATTTTGAACCAAAATGCCACAAGACTAGCCTTTATACGATATGGGTCGTGATTTTCCTTTTTTTTGGGTGCCTTTGCACATGGCTTACATGGAAACTTATCTTCTTTCTTCATCTTTCTCTTCTAGCTAAAAATCCTGAATACTCCGTGCACCTTTTAGCTCTAATTTTAGGCTTCAACAATAATGAAAACAATTATAAACGATGCGCGATTAATGAGGACGATACCAAAATACCGATCTAAATGTAAAAGATGATAGCTCAGTTAGAGGTTGTTAACTGTTCCTGGAGTTTTTAAAAGGATTTACACCACACTCAAAACGATTCAACTGTTCAATCCTGTGTAAAAAATATTTGATATTCTGTCCAGCACCTTTAAAGGGTCTTATTGAAATTTGGTCCTTTCGTTGTCCCAAAAGTTGGTTTTTATGCAAGGTTATCTAAGGTTGACTAAAAGTCCCAAGAATTTGTGTTTTTCTTTAAAACTTTTATAAAAATAAAAATTTAAATAAAAAGTTTCCTCTTAATAAAATTTTTCTATCAAGTTACAAGTCAACAATATAACAGCAGCTGCCCACCGTGGATTTTAGATGTTTTTATCAGGAGAGAAGAGGAGATTTGCCTTTTATGACAGATTCTGTAAATCTATCTCTACTAGCAATCAGTTCCTTTAGGCCTCTATTTATCCAGGAACGATACCTTGTTGGAAAGTGTGCACTCATTGAAGAGAATCATTTTTCTACTATTAAAATTCTTCCTTAACTTCAAAACCCCTCTAATCATACAAATTTCAGTAAAACAGCATAGGAGAAATTTGTACATCATCAAAAAGTAAATTTAATTTTAATTTTGAAAATAGCCAATCAATTCGAGTGTTTATATATGATCATGTGATAAAATTGTGTGATGCGATTGGCTGAGTCAAATACAAAATTATCCTTTGCTGGTCAAAACTATTTCTACATTATTGTTTGAAACGATAAGCTGAGCCGTTAAGCTTTGCATATAATCACATTGCATATAATCGCATACATCATTATAAAACAAACGATGTATTTTCTTGACACAATGCCAATCGTTTGCATTGTCCAATTGAAAACGATGTCGTCAATTTTTTGACCCCGTCTTTGAAAATTAATGGATTTACAATTATGGGCTCAAAAATTGACATCAGGCCATAAAATAACGTAAAAACTTTATAATCCTGCTATGTTGCCAAGTTCTTAAATCTCTTACTTATCTTCTCGTTTCTGTTTTTACGTATTATGCAAGAAATATTTGTGTTTTGTATTTTAATTTATATCGCATTACTTTGAATTTGTATATTTGAATTTGAATTTGTATACTTGTATAATTAAAATACAAAGAAGTTACTGCTTGTATCATAAATATGGGATAAATATCTTCTGACTTTCTTTTTTCTTGATTCCAAACATCGCACACAAGATAGTATTGTAGAGCTGCAATAACCTGTAAAAATACAATCGATCGCAGAAAAGTATTTGAAACTGTTATTTCTCCAAAACAAGCCTATCAGTGTTGTTTTGATAGTTTGACCCCAAGTTTAACCCTTTCACGACCGACTTTATATTTTCAACGAAAAGAAAAATTTTACGTAAGTTTTGTTTTGCGAGGGGTAACATACACTAGGTTTTAATCACAGGGTATGCTACTATTTAAGTCTTATGTTTTTAGGTTTGAAAATGTTTATACACTGCAGATACACTATATATAGATATACTCTATGTTTCTAGGGTCCAGAATACAGATTATGTTATATGATTTCTCGTATTTTGTAATTTTCTTCTACCAGACTGCAAATTACTAGTTCTTTAAACAAGCTTGCAAATTGCTGCTCAGTTTTTTGGACTTGAAAAAACCGGATAGCTGAAGGGCCTTTGTTGGTGTTGCCCCCGCTCGTAATTGAATAGTCAACTGGTAAGCCAGCGCAATTAACCTTTATGTGGGAAATTGCCAATTGCTTACAATTTTCGCATTAAATTCTTGATCTGCCTCACTCCAAAAGCATTCATAACACATTATACAATAAAGGATTTTAAAGGCGAAGTCGAATTCTCTAAATATCCGACCAGACTGTGTGGGCATTGGCTTGTGGCACTGGTCAATTTACTATCTTTTTATCTTTCCTGTTTAAATTGGGATATTTTCATTATATATAATTAAAATAAGTAAAAGCATTTAAATTTATGGTAATAAAAAAAGTTAGCAATTGTTCAACTGTAAGCCTTTATGGAAAAAAGTTCAGAATTTCAAAATCAGCATCTTTACAGGTGAAATTGTTCCAAATCCAAGTCTACTTAAAAATGCAATAACTTTTCATTCTGCACTAATTTGCACATGCCCTTTGGAAACAATGCTCCAGAGATGCTCTACTTTAGTTCAAAAAGGTGTTGAAGACTCACTGTTGGGTATTTTATTTTGGCACCGTAAACCCCACAATTGTGGTGTTTTCCGCCATTTTGAATGATAAAATTGTAATATTTTTGAATTTCTATATAAATTGTTGAGAGCAATAACAGTTTTGAAATGAAAGACGTTCAGCAATTTTCCGATTGCAAACCATTGTTTAAAAAAATAAATTCTGAAATCTATCGCATGTCAACGCAAGTGTAGGCCTACTTAACGCAAGTGTAGGCCTACTTAAAAATGCAATAATTTTTCTTTCTGCACTAATTTGCACACGCCGTTTGGACTAAATACTCCAAAGACGTTCTACTTTAGCCTGATAAAGGTTTTCAAGAGTCAGTTTTAGTCAGATTTTTTGTTTGCACCATAAACCCCAAAATGTGATTATTTTTCGCCATCTTGAATGGCAAAATGGCAATATTTTTAAATATGATTTAAATTGTTGAAAGCATTCACATTTTTGGGAATAAAATACTTCAGATATTGTCCGATAGGAACCATTGTTTTGAAAAAAAGGTTTTAAAATCGGTCACATGTGAACGGAGAAATTGAGATTTCAAAATGGGGATACTTGCAAGTGAAATTGACGAAAAACAGGAAATCGCATTGTAAACAAAGAATATCGAATTGCCGAAACTTTCGAAAGCCATTACTCGTCTTTTACGAATCCGATTTCAAAAATATTTTCAATTCCAAATAGCTCAGCCTCTTGTTTTTAATTGTGTGTAAAATGTTTTATGATTTCTACAACTTCAATTTTTCGAATTTATTCCATGTCCTGGATCACTGTGTGTATGTATGCACTCTTTATAAGATCAATTGTTTCCAAAACGCCTAGAGAATGAACTGATTGTAAAAAAGAACAGAGTGTTTCATTTCAGGGCGACGTTTCATTCAGGGCGACGCTGCTCTAGGCCACTCCCATGTTTAATGTATTATTTTATTCTTTGTTTGAAAAACATATACGGTTAATTAAAAATCATTTAAAAATAAAATTTCGCCTCAAAGATTTATAAATGCACATTCTGATGATGTCCTCGAAACATTGATAAAAAGCGTAAAAACTACAATAAGACTAGCGTTGATATAACTTCCAAACTTTCAATTCTAAAACGGAAAATCAACGGAAACTAAATTAGTGATTACGACAAAAATAGATGTTGAAAATAACTCTAAATTAACTAAATATTTTAAAATAACTAAAAATTTTAAACACCGAAACTAACTTCATTTATTCTTGGATGACTTCCTTTGCAGCCACCTGGAGCCATAAAGCAGAACATCTATCAAAAACTGTTTTTCCATCTACGCTTTTCAACTCAGAATCAATATATATTTTCCTGCCATCCTTTTTCTTTATCCAAGCACAACATTCTGCAGTTGTGTACAGCGGCAAAAAGCTACGGAGAGTCGAGATACAATGTGCAAAGAACAAGCAAGACAAACAAACAGTAATCTTTATGAGCAACTTAGGATATTGGGCAGTACCATTAGTAAGTTACTTAATTTGTGCTCAATAGTTGCTCATATATTTTAGTACTGTGCTTAAACTGGAAAATTGAAAATATAGTTGTTCTTAAACATAATCTTTCATGGCAGCAGTGCACTACAATGAAAGCACGAAAGCTTGCTCTAATTGTAATTTGTCACGTTTTTCCATTTTTTAGCTTTGGTCCAGGGGTGACACCAGAGAGGGGCCAGGGAATGCTAGCCCCCTTGGAATTTCGCAACAAGCTAGCTCCCCCGTCAGGGACATCCTGTCGACTGCTTTGATTAGAAGAAATTTTTTCAAAAATTAGTTATTGTAGCAAAATTAACAAATTTTTAATTTAAGTTAGCATTTCTAGTATTTGTCCCAAATTTAATCATTGTAATTGGCTCAGTATTTCATTTCCCATCAAATTTGTAAACTTAAGGTGCATCCGGTACAATAAGATAAACCAAACACTGTGCAACTTACCACCTTTACCTTCCCTAATGAGGCAATCTTGAAGGAATTTTACACTGAGAAGCAAAAGTTGCCACCAAAAAAGGAGTAAGTAAGTAAGTAAGTTTTATTCGCCACATAATTAAAAGTTTACAATTTAAAATTTAAATAAAAGGATAAAAATGTTACACAAATTTAAGTTAAGAAACGAATACATAAAAACAAATTTAAAAACACACACCCCTAAACTAGAGTGGCAGGGATAGCACTAAGAGATCGAAAAGATCTTGATTCCATAATAGAGTGGCACATTAATATTAGTTAATATTAATATTATGACTGTTGGAAATTTACTTTTAAGTTTTTTAGGGAGTGTATAATTCCAAAAGCTATATTTCCAATACTTACCCATGGAAATCTATATTGAGGTTTACTGTGACACATCTGTACCCTAGTTGGTATGCTAGCACACCACCAACTGAGTCTAACATTGTAGCAATGGCGCCTCCATGCACAGCTCTAAAAAGAAACAATAAACAAACAGTAATTTAAACTTTTTTAGCTTGTTAATGAATCTCTAAGCAATGCACATGAACTTGTGCAAAAAATATTGCACACCTTTCTTAAAAATAGGTGTTCAAATACCAACTTGAATTATGCCAAAACAAAATTGCTACAAAAGTTCCAGAGAAAACCTGGGATGTGTTTTTGTGGGGAAATGTTTATTTCATTCTGCAATTAATAACATGGGCTCAAAACTATGTATCAAAAATGTGTCCTGAAAATTATCTCTGACATATGTTAAAAGCATGAACAACACAGGCAGATACAAAAGTAAAAACATCTTTTTTCTGATCAGATTTTGCATTTATCACTCAGCTGAAAAATACATACAAGACTTATAGGTAACATACCCCTTTGGTCCTTGAACCCATGGCCCAAATTGTACCACACCCCTCAAACATTGCTCTTCTTTGTTTATAAACATAGCATATTCAAACATTTTTCCATTTTCTTCAACAGCTCTAGGAAAGAGTCTTTCTTTCTCTGAATAATTTTTGAATGATTGTATTTTTTCCCATTTGCCATCTTCGCAAAGATTAACCAGCTCCTTATACAGTTGCAGAGATTTGTAAGACCATGATTCATTTGGAACACTTGCTTCATTGATTAGTTTCTCCATACCAGTTGCATCAGAGCCAGAAGGTTCATTTGAAGATGCCATCCTTGTAAAATTCTGTAATACAAAATAATAAAAATGCCTTGGATAAAACAAATTGTTAAATTGAAACCAGCAATCGTTGTGTGAACACAGAAACCTAGAATTTAATAGATTCTTGCGTTAATAAATTTTTATGAATTTAAAAACTTCTCTCCTGACTCTGGCATAACTCTCATGTGAACCACCCATCCATGGACATTAAAAAAATTTCCAGGACTGTATTGCAGGTCAATTTTAAGGCATGGTTCAGAACTGAATGGAGCAAGGGGTTTATAGATATTTGCATAATATGCATATTATTATGTCTATACTGGGTGACCCAAAAAAAGTTTATATGTTTGGAAATAACAAAAATTTGATTTTGTTACAAATTTTAAAAGTTTGTTTTTCTGTTAATGTTAGAACTTGGAACAACCAAGTTGATTTAGAAACTGCTGTTATTTTGGTAACATTGAAGTAATTTTGACTTAAAAAGTTTAAACTTGTCAGTATTTACAGAAGTTTCTCAATATCTTTTCTAGTTTCAAGATATTGAGACCTCAGTATCCAAATTCATGATGCATGAAAATAAGATAATTTGTGATGTCATTTGTTTGGGTTCTGGGAAAGTAACAAAATATAAAATCAATGATTAAGCATAAATTACCGAAGCAAAATTGTTAAAAATTAGTATGTGTAACAATTAAGCTGTGAAAATTTTCGACAATTGACATATTGTTGCCACATCAACAAATTAGTTATATCAGACTCTTTTGACTGTTTTTACTCTAATTATATATTGTGTTTTCTACGGGAAACATGTGCAATCCTATTTTTGGACAACTCTGAACACATAAAGATCCCTATGTATGTTGTTGAATAAACATCAATTATCAACGTAGTGAAATAATGTAAAACGAAAACGAGGCTACAAAATTTAATGAATTTATTTTTTGCTTTTGGCTCAAGACTAAAACTTTTTGGCTGGTGGCTGCTGCAACGGCCTGACTTTCTCTAAATTCTAAATGGCTCGAAAAATTCTTAAAACTTATCTTATTTTATTTGTTATGGTTCATTCTTTGGAATTCTATTTTTCTTGTATTTCTGAGCCTTGTTTTTTTGCTTTCGAAATCCGTGCAAGCCATGCCTATAGTCTACGACGACACTTTAGGAACAGAAGCGCAAGCATATTTTTAGGACTCTTGAAGCTGAAAACTACAAAATCAAAATTTCAAACACAGTCATGAACTCCACAACCAAGACGACATCTCAATGATCAATTTCATTCAATCGCGAAGTTCCTGGTCGAATCACGTGGGTTAAATACATTTATTTTACATGCGCTGCGGCTACTTGCCCTCAAAACCATGGCCGTTCTTCACTGGATCTGGATCTTAAAAACAGATCGCAGTAGAGTGCGAATAAAAATAAAGAGCAAAGGTTTAATTAAGAGAAATTAATAAAAACACATTTTTACAATAACAAAGCTTTTTGAAGTTGTACAGTTGTTTAAACTTTACTCAAGTACAGTTCTTTTTTCAAAATAATGCAATACAAAAAGCAATGGCGAGTAAAAATAAACTGTAACCA
>JAYJMH010079628.1:0-10266 GCA_036873815.1 Phacellophora camtschatica | reverse complement strand
AGTTAGCGCAATAAAGACTTTCCAGAGCATTAAACAAAAATATTTTAATTCATTATACCTATCGTAAAGAAGTAAAATGTTTATGTAGCTATTTAAAATGCAATTTTTGCCAATCAAAATAAAACAAATACGGACAGATCAAAATCTTCCTTCGCTTTATTGTCAGTGAAAAAACAAAATTTTCAAATTTCGTACAACAGTAATACCACAATAAGCCTGTAATAACTGTCTCGGGGGGGCAATACAATAACATATTAACCCAAAGCCGCCAGTTCAATACCGATCATTCGACGAGCCTCAGGCATGGTCATGATCTGTTACAATAAAATTAACTCGTGTTTTCGAAAGTTTTGTACGAAGTCATTTGATGTTGCATCCTAAACAACACGAAGCCATTTGATGTTGCATTCTAATCAACATAAATCCACTTGATGTTGCATTCTCAACAACACGAAGCCACTTGATGTTACATTCTAATCAACATAAATCCACTTGATGTTGCATTCTAAACAACACGAAGCCATTTGATGTTGCATTCTAAACAACACAAAGCCATTTGATGTTCCATTCTAAACAACACAAAGCCATTTGATGTTTCATTCTAAATCTCGAAATTTCAATGATATAAATATGATTATTTAATAATTTTGAAGGCTCTCGACCAATCAGATTTTTGCCAATTAGTTTCAGCCCTAACTCGAGGGCAATTTCGATAATAATGCCCACCGTTACGTCACATTCGAACACCTTTAATCAGTCAGATTTTAAGATCGAGTTTCTGCCTTAACCATAGGGTAATAACACAAAATAATGCCTGATGTGTAGAGTTTGTTTACACAGGGTAGGGTTTACACATTACACAAAATCAATTGTGTAATTACACAAAATCAATTGTGTAATTACACAAAATCAATTGTGTAATTACACAAAATCATGCAATAGCCCTAGATTACGTTACGTATCTGCACATCGTTTTGTTTTCAAATGTCGCATAATAAAAATACTACAAAATAAAACAATATCCAATATCTGGAGTTCAATTTACACATTGTGCAAGTTATCCAAGATCATGCAATAACCCTAGATTACCTTGTATATCTCCATTTCTGATTCAGTTTCTGGCGACATTTCAATAACACCAATTTGCTGCAAAATTTCTTCGTCGATGTTTGGTTCTTGTTCACTATGGCGCAATGCAAAATAAGATTAACAATTACGCGAAAACTAACGGAATTATATTTTATCATCTGGAAAAATGACTGAGACCATAAAGACGTTATGAGACTTTAGCTACAAAGGCAATAGAGACGTGACCGTTCACATCCTGTTGATGTTGTCAGTGATTTCACGAATTTACAAAAATATTAAAAATTTCTGTAAAATCAAAAATAAACTCTGCTTTTATTTTAAATAATTTATAAAAAGAACATCAGCATGTGAAGAATTGGCTTTGGTTTTGGAAAATTTACGTTCAGTTTTTATTAACTTTGCCAAAAACAAACATGACAAATCGGAAATGCAAAACGTTTGAAAAATTACAGAAATGCTAATATGTTACCAATAAAGCATATTTCTACGTTCCCATGTACAGAAAGGGCAGAATTAATTGTAGCAATGTGAAAAACTTAACAAACAACAGGAAAATTAATGCAATGTGTCTTTGTTTTCATGCATTGTAAGAGTTATTATGAGAAATCAATAAATTACATTATTGCAAGTTCATAAGTTGATACTACTTGATATTGCTACAAATGGTATAAATATGATGCCAGAATATCATTTGCTGCATTAAACGATTCAAAATATATTTTTTATTTAAATTACAAAATTTTGAAAAGTATAGCTCAAAATGGGGTTTATCACATGTATCAAAATTATGTCATCAATCATCGATGTTATTGTTACAAAGATAATGGGAGTTTCTGAAATTAACTTGGAAATTCTAACGTCAGCTCAATTTTCTTTAAATTCGTAAAAAAAAATCTAATTTTGGTGATTTTTCAAACGTTTAATTTTGGTGATTTTTCAAACTTTTCTTGGGTCGCCCGGTACATAATTGCCATACACACGGAATATATTTACAAAGCATAAATATTTCAGACAGTTTCTTAAAAATTCTTACAGAAATCAGAGCTACGAGAAAATACTGATAAAATTTTTTAAAAATACGATAGTAGCTTACGTCTCGTGCACTTCAGAAACTTGGTCTTCGTCTGATGAAAGAATAACAGCAAAAATATTAAAACATTACCAAAAAACAAACTAGAAAACAGCAAAGATAACTTATAAAACTTCCTAAACTATTTTATCTAGTGCTGATGAAAGAATAACAGCAAAAATATTAAAACATTACCAAAAAATCAACTAAAAAACAGCAAAGATAACTATTTTATCTAGTTATTCCCCTGCTAAATCAATTTCTTTAGGCCAATCAGCCAAATCTCTATTTTGAAGTGAAGGCAAATTTGAGATTTGATGATGAATATTTCGGCTCATACGCCACCAACAATGCTAAATGAGGTAGCTATTCATCGGTAAGTTAACTATCAGTGAATTACTACGAAAACCTTTCGGAGATATTTAAGTTATATTTTAGTCACTACAGTTTGTCAAATCTTTAGCGTTTTTCTTTTTAGGTCACCGGTACATACCTTAAAACAGCGTGAAATAGCGTGAAACATAAACGGGAAATGCATACCTGAGTGTACACTTGGAGGGTAAAGTTCGTCAAACCATTTGTACCAATATTCCTCTTTGATCCAAAACGAAAGATCTTCTTGGTCCCTAAATAAAAAAAATATTGAAATTTAAAATTAAGAAACACAAAAGTTAACATTAAATAAATTATTGTTGTTATTTGACTTTTTTCAATCAATATTTTAATATGTATCGCCACATAAAAAATAGGATTTTTCACTTTCTAGCTCATTTGTATGAATTAGACATCTGAAATGTACCCAAAAACTGCAATTTTGATCAAGCATAACTCAGAAACATTTGATTTACGAGTCTAAATTCAAAAATATTTTTAAGCAATTTTTTGAGTCTAATTTCTGGACATTGACTAAACTTCATATCTGCAGCATATGAAAAAACGTATCTTTGCATACCGGGTCATATCTGCAGCGCCACGGTTCCATTAAATTTCATTGTTTTCTAAAGTTCCAAAAGTTGCCATTTATCATCCATTAATTAACAGAAATACTCCGGACTTGAACAGCTTAAATAGCTGAAAGTCTAATGACTTTCTCAGACAGTGGGGCATCAGTATCGTTTGCAAAAGCCACACACATTTATAACATTCTGCACACTTTCTGATCTGGGCTTTCATGCTATTATTTATACCGAGTGCTAGGTTGGCTCCTAACAGTTAAAATCTATATCTTCAATCAATATTTTAAAAAGTATCACCACATAAAAAATAGTATTCTCAATTCAGATAAAGACTCACCCTTCATAAAGATGGCCCATTTCTTTGTCAAAGTCAAGCAGAGCTCCAACACTTCTGCTTCTTGTCAAATTTGACCTGCATTATAATATACAACAAAAACGTTCAATGCAATGAGAAAAGAAACTCGTTAATTCTTGGGAGTGCATTTAATATAATAGCGGCGACGGCAAAATCTACAACGGCGACGGCAACTAGAACGTAAGGCTGGATCTTACAAGCAGCAGGTTGTATCTTTTCAGAGTTATAATTATCCAGAAATACTAGCAAAATTTAAAAGCTATACGGTTTTTACTTCAAAATGAAGTACTTGTTACTGCCCAAAAAATATCATCGTATCCTTGATGAAAACATGTAATACGCCATAATTCTTCACAAAAAACGTAAACATATAACTTTGCGAACTTTGAATTTCAATAGAGAAAACGTCACACAATCTTTTGGGAATAAAATGGAGCGCAAAAGCAACTTGAGCAATTGTAAACAAAATAAATTTGAAGTTGAAGTTGAAGTTGAAGTTGCGGTTGCGGTTGCGGTTGCGGTTGCTTAATCTTAAACTCCCTAATACGATCGAAAGAGCGTGGAATATCTCGAAATATCTGAAATATAATGTCTGAAATATCTTAAATATAACAACAACTAAAGTCAACAAAAGTCATTCTTCATAAAATAAAAACAATTTAACCATAATACAAAATCTCAATGTAACAGAAAAATCAAAGTATCTATAGCCTATATTTCTACAAAGCACGGAGCAAAAAGTCAAAACCACGTCAAGTGAAAGTAGTTAAAGTCAAGCCAAGTCAAAGTAAATTTAATATGCAAAATTATTTAATTAATCAGCAATTGTTATTGCAATGAATCAAATAGTGAAAACATTTAATCATTTACTCCTTGCAAATGTGAATTATCAAGCCAATAACAAAGCATTTATTTCTTTTACTCCGTAATACATAAATAATGAATAAAAACAAACCTTTCTACTTCTTTCTTATCTTTCAATTCACTCAGTGACATTGATCTGTAAAAAAACATTAAATTTATTATCATTTTCACATTGAAATTCAAAGCAAATACCGTAAATCCTCGAATTAGCCCCACCCCCTCCTCAAATAATTCCCCACCCTCAAGTCTTGTATTTCATTAGGAATGTTATTTCACATTTTATGCGGCAAATTCTGTCTACTATACATGTATTTTGTTCTTTTCAATGTGTAGTTATCCCACAGTATTCATATTTATTCAATAGGAAAGAGTCAGAATTTGAATTCGCCCACACCCAAAAAAAGTTAAAATCAATTAGTTCCCAGTTCGATTATTTATGGTAGTTGTCATTGGGACATTGGGTCATTGGGTCTAGTTTTTACAACATGCCTCTATTTGCGGAGCGAGAAGCATCCCAATGTTAGGATTATCCTACCACCCAAAGTTAAATTACAGAGTTTTAACAAGGTATTTGTCTTCAGGTAGCAGGCAAATTAATCCTAGGAAGCAAAATAACTCTTAGAAGCAAGTTACTCATTAATCGTGTTGTTCGTTCTAAAGACAACATGTGTTAAAGTCTCTTGATTTAAGAGAACAATTTAATTTTCAAGTTGGGGTATCCGGATCATCCAAACCAGACTATTTACAATTCAAGGTTTCATTGCGAAAATACAACAAACGTGGATCACGCTATAACTAGGATGATCCCTGGATGATTATCCCTCTTGTAATCGGGAGCTCAATCTAATATTTCACATTTCTTGCATATACAGTTTAACGCAATATGAGCAAGAATATACCTATCAATTTTCCGAGCAGGTTGTTCAATAAACTCTCTGATCTGGAGTTGGCGTATCTGAAAACAAGTATACATAACATATTTAATTGATAATAAAGAAGTGCACGCAGAAAAAACAATGTCTTTGGCACACTTATTCCTTTGAGATCGGTTCACGTATTATAGGGTGACTTAAGATTTGCATAAACGGTAAGTTTATGGTTTGATTTTAACAAAACTGACAAAATGTCGAGGATACGGAATACTTTTTTCTACTTGCCATGCTTATGATGTCCAGATGCGCAGTCTTCTCGGCAGTATAAATAGCATCCTTATATCTCGCAGTTTATCGCGATCATGGTAAACTCATCGAAATTACATTATTTGACTATAAGAAATGGTCATTCACTTCAAACAATAACGTTTTCAAAGGCACATTAAATTTTATACACATTTCGGAGCGTTTTAAGTAATCCAAAAATTTATTTTTCGTTCCTCTTACAGTTAACACATTCTTCGTGCAACATATATTTTATTGTATTCCGTTTTATTTAGACTGTTTGTAGTATGTATAGTTACAAATATGTCATTTTAATGTTCTACGCTAGGCCACAGAGTTGCTATGTTTTCACGTGCTCTCTGCGGTATCGATTTTGTAACCCTTGTTTGTTTGTAAATTTTCAGATTGAATACAGGAAGATGCAACTATCGGGAGTTAAACCCAACTTTATGATAAAATAAATATACTGTTTTATGTTGTGAGAGAATGAGTGAGTGAACAGTCGTATTTAACGTGCCTAGCCTGCAAAAGTCTCGAAAGGACCTATTTCCAGTAAGAAACACGGATTATACATAACCATCCACAAACCCCAGCAAGCTAGTACTCATTTAACCGACCTCGAAAGTATTGAAAGCTGAGTGAAGTTTGGCAGGCGCAGCTGGGATTTGAGCAAAGGAAGCCAGAAGCAGGACCAACCACTGCGCCAGACTCCTTGCAGGAGTTGACGAAATAAAACAAACCTCTGTCAGGAAATTTGCATAAAATCTGACCAATGTTTGAAATAAGCTCATCGTTATGGGATGCATGCAGGCACAAACAATGAGTTGTACAACTCATTTTCATAATAAAATAGCCATAAAATCAAAATAGCCATAAAACTAAATTTGTAATTTC
Source organism: Phacellophora camtschatica (assembly GCA_036873815.1). Classification (NCBI taxonomy): domain Eukaryota; kingdom Metazoa; phylum Cnidaria; class Scyphozoa; order Semaeostomeae; family Ulmaridae; genus Phacellophora; species Phacellophora camtschatica. The sequence continues at coordinate 3,882 of JAYJMH010079628.1, read as the reverse complement.
TTTTCATTAACAGTTGGTAAGAAAATTTCAGCAAAATGTCATAATTTATAGAAACAAAAATACAAAATTGAAAGCACTTTTCATAGCTTGTTCATAGTTAAATAATCCAAAATAGTCTTAATAAAAATGTAGATTGCTAAATACCCACCGGATCAATAAACTTCTTCGTTTGAATGCGTTTCCTTGGTTGTCTAATTATCCTTAAAAATAAATAAATAATCATTTTTATGTAGGAAGAATTGAATACATAGTGGTGTGGTGTGTAGGGCAAAATGTTCAGACCGCAAAACCCATAGTCAAGTGCAAAAGCAAAAGCTTGTATAGAACTCAACAATGTTACATTATTTCCCAGTAGGCAGTACCATCTAATTCTGGTAAGGGGGTATGTCCAAGAAAATCATGAGCTGCTCCAAAATTACAATGGAGTGAAAACACAAACCCAAAAACATAACAGTATGGCGCATGCTGTAATACAATTTTGCTGCGTATAACATCATTTTATTAAAATTTCTATGCTATTTCTTATTATCTTAATATTTAACCTAAAAGCATAATATTTCAAATTTTTGCAGCCAAAATTATATTTTGTATTATCAAATAAAAATAAATAAAATAAAATAAAACATATAAAATTATATAATCAAATCAAAATTCGAGGCCCAAAAATATAGGACACACCTCCTAACCAAGTCAGGCTGTATGGTTTGGGTATTTTTAAAGAGAAACATGTTTGTCAATGAGATAAATGCTTTCTTGCAAAGGTAAATTTTGTGAAGCCAAGAGTTAAAGCCTCTAAAATAACAAATCGACTGGCTATTTTTTCAAATATATTTCCCACCATGAGGCCTTATTTAAAAAATTTAAAGCATGAGCTAGCTGTCGTTTGAGCATTTACCTTTGCAGAAAAGATAAGAACACAATGGAACAACAAGAGCAGATTTGTAACAATATTGGAATTGACACGCCAATTTCAAAGCGATTAGCCATCAAAGACCATGTGAATTCTCTCAAGCATAAAATCAAAAAAAGCCATGTTTGGGTTTTCTGCGTTTCAAAATATAAAAATGAGTTCCAAATCTCAACATCCTGGCTTTTCTGATTGCCAGTCAGATTGTAGAAAATGGACAAGTGAACAAAATAGACTCAATACCTTGTACTTCTGACAGAGAGGCGTTTCGAGGAAGAGCTTCTTCGCGAGAATGCTACTTGCTCGTTAGATGGCAAGAGTAGATTTTCAAGACCTAGAACAAAAGATTTGTAGATAACAAAAACAATTTAGAAACCACCAGTTTAAATCTATTGTTCTAAAATATTTCGACAATAAAGCCTCTTTTCTTAAAACCCTACGTCATCAAATTTTTGGCATTAAGTTGAGACAGTTGTTTTTATACAGTATTAAGACTTCGACTTTATTGCTACGCAACAAGGGCACATTTTGTAACAGTAGTGAAATAACACTCACATTTCAAAGCAATTAGCCATTCAAGACAAGCGAATTCACTCAAGCAGAAAATCAAAACAAGCAAAGCCAATTTTGATTTTCTGCTTAAGAGGATTCGCTTTATTTTGAATGACTAATTGCTTTGAAATTTGCGTGTTATTTCAATATTGTTACAAAATTTTCCTTTGTTTACTATGGAAATATAACCGCTGAGACCTCGTTCTTAAGACACTTTGGTACCTTTTCGTTCTAAAGGATTAAGTTATAAACTACTGCTTTTTAGTACAAAATCGCCTTTTCTAAAAGAAGCCACCTGCAGGAGCTATAGGAAATTACAAGCTAGTTTCAATTTCCAAAAGGCTAGCTTATACTTCAGAGTCAAAATTAAAGACGATGAAAACAGTTTTAAAATAGTGTCCGTTGCTCGTCTCCATAAAAATCGTCGCTGGTGGAAGAAAAGTGAAATATTTCAGCAATGCAAAGAAATATACATTTTATACGTACCAGCATTTGTTGTATACGTCAAGTTAGATTCAGTAGCAGAATCGTCAATCTTGTCAACATTGAGCTCCACCTAATAAATATGTAAACAAAAATAAATACAGATAAAGCTCTTCACCATTTCGCGCCCGGATTTATTTCCAATTAACAGGCAAATTCTATTTATTTCTAAGTTTAATTTTGCAAAGGGTAGCATATGCAAACTAACTATTATAAATTGAAAAAATAAAGACATGAGATAGCATTAAAATTTATGTAAAGTTTTTTCGGCATTTACCTCCTGGAAGGATTCAATTCAATTAATTTTATTCGTAAAATACAAGGGTTACAACATGTAAAACTAAATCACAAAAATACTTGTATTCTACACGATCCAAGGGAAGAAGAGCTTATCGAGTAAGGACCACTAAATTATAGGTTTTGCAAAAATAACAGCAAGCAATTACAATGTTACAATGCTACAATGCTACAATGCTACAATGCTGCAATGCAACGATGTTACGATACTACAAAGCAACAATGCTGCAATGCTACAATGCTACAATAACAAATTACAATTAATAAACAGCAAGATAAAACAGCAACAGCAAAAACTTTTTTTTGTAGTTCTACTTTGTTTGTATGGTTAGTTATTATATACATATTTTTACATGTTGGTGAATCATTATACGTTAATATTTTGATATCAGTTGGAGAAAATACGGTACACAAAACAATGAGTATTGAAATATAAAAATACCCCTAGCAGTGCAGTTACTCCCCATTGGTGCTCAAGAACATCTTCCTCCTCTTGAGTTTTTTTTCTTAAAATGTCGTCCTTCATTTCCATCATTCTTTCAGATTGATCTTTTAGCTAAAATTTAAGAAATATTGTGCTCTTAAAAATATTAATAAAATTTCAAATCCCACTCTATGCATATAAAAATCTTATAGGTGTCAACGCATCCTTGGTTCTTTGTAGATTTTTCAAATAAAGTCTTACTCAAAATAAAAAGATTCCTAAAATAACCGTAAAATACACTCTGCAAAACGTTTAAAAAACCCTCTGCTATAACTTTAGTTTCATCTCTCAACAAATTAATAAAATTTCAAATGATAATCTAAAAATATCTCAGTGGTGTCACAGCATTATTATTTCAATGTAGATTTTCTAATACAAATACTCAAATAAAAAAAATCCCGAAGCAACACTAAAATATCCTGCAACCTTCACTTTATTTTGATTCAATTTTTAAAAAAACGCTATTCATGTAAATGATTTACAAATAAAGTATATGTACATGTATTAATATTTATTGAAAAATATAGCTAGAGTGGAACTCTCTGGTCGCAAATATGTTGATCATCACTGGAGAAAATCTTCGTCGAAGAGAAGGTATGTGCGTTTATTTCAGGGAGATAAACAAATAAAACAAGGAAGTTGTGACAAAAAGAAACCAACTAACTCATTTTGGAGCTGGTCATGCTTTTACGCCTTTAAGAATTGCAAACTCATGCATGCCTTTAGGACTCATTACCGCAAGGTCGTGGGTTCGAATCCCACCAAGGTCATACTTGCTGCGAAAGTGTGAGGAGAGCATACTTGCTACCAAGCGCAGAAACCCATACCTTGCAAGAATAGCAAGTGTATGTGCCTGAAACTGAAAGGTTATGTATAACCCGGGAAACAAGTCATCTTGAGACTTTCGAGGGCTAGGCACGTTAAATACGACAACTCACTCACTAAACTCATGCCCATTGGCTATGCTTAAAGGCGCACTATCGAGGAGCTAATTTGGTAAATAAACGAATGAAAATAAATAGAAATAGAAATTAGACAAGCTTCAGTTATTTCGATGTACATCGAAATTTGTGGCTTGAAAGCAATCTGATTCTTTTTGTTCGAGGATGAAAGAATAATCTTGAAACATAAAGGTTTGGTAATTAATAAAAGGCAGATC
>JAYJMH010079617.1:0-10266 GCA_036873815.1 Phacellophora camtschatica | reverse complement strand
ATTCTGAAAACAATGGTGCAACGTCACATCTCTTAAGTCAGTTCTTTGTTATCCATTGTTTTGAGAACAATAGCCCCACAATATTCAGCAGCTTCCTACGGCACTGTGACTTTGGGTGCCCGGATTATCCTGTTTTTCTTGCACTGGGTTCATTCTTGTGGTAAGATGAACAAGGGATAATTTTTTAAACTCAAAGATTGCAGTTACATAACAATCCAATTTACGATTTTAAAGAATAGAGTTTGTACCTATGAATGCACTCAATCAAATGAAAATAAACTGAGAAAACTAAGCTTTATGGTTTCGTTTCTTATGGTTAAGACCCTCTGTTGACATTATACAGGATGGCTATCGGAGAGCCGCGATTTTCATATGAATAAGTGGTGCTGTTTTTATATTATGCCTGAGGTATTCGTTACAAGTCGCTCCGCAAATTGGAGCGGAAATCACTCCTCTTTGTAGGTGATGTGGAAATAACTCCGTCATAGTTCTGGTATAATGTAAACGGTACTATCCGATACCCGGTACAGTCTGCTCCAAAACATCAATGTCAAAAAGTGTTGTGGTGCCATCACCAGTTGTCACCATGGTTACCACGCAGTTCTGCGAAGCAGCGCGGGCATCCCCGACTATTAGCAAAGGCTATCTGGTATGATTGTAAACACTAGTCCTATCTGATACAAGGCAACCCGAGCTATGCGGTATAGTGTAAATGGGGTCTACCTTGGCTGCGTTGATGGTATGAAATCAGTTCTTCAGTGACACATTAAATTGTCAGGTTCAGAAATGAATCTTTTGTTTTATAAAATTATCTCTTGTTGGTAGAATAAGATAATCCACTTCTTCTCGTGTCTTTTCTTTTGGTCACGATGATTTGCCATGAATACAGCGTACATATTCTCCAAAAATTACATTTGAAAAGTTAATTACTTATCAATTAAAGTTAAGTGCTTACCAATTAAGAATTGAACGCAGAAGAATGCAAGGTGAACTGGAAGTAGAAAACAAAGCATATTTTTTAATACCTTATATTTCTGTTTTTTAGCTGCAAAACCTGAGTTGCCATTTGTTCTATATTATCAAGGTAAGTCAAAAAACGTTTCTGATTATGTGCATTTAATTTACCATCTGATTTGTTTGGTCCTAATTCATACCCCGTGCCATAAAATTCACACCTTGCGGCATTGTTCGAGTGAGATTCAGAAAGTTTCAACTGGCTTCGACCAACTGGAATAAAATGAAAATGTATTCTCTTTAAGTTTTTTCAAAAACTGTTGTTGAAGATTAATTTAACCTGCAAGGGGGCTTTCGATAATGCAAGAAACGCGGAAGATGAGGAGATACCGGATTTTTTTTCTTCTTGTGATATCAAAACTACCCCTTGAACAGATATTTTCCAAGGCATGTCACCTAAAGAGTGAAGCATACATTTCTATTTTATTCCGAGAAGTCAAAGCCACTTGAAACTTTCTGAATCTCACTCGAACAATGCCACAAGGTGTGAATTTTATTTAATTCAACTAGGAGAAGGCAACCAATCAAGATTTGAAACCTATGATGCCGTGCCAGGGAATGTTTGGCAAGGCATTTGCATGGCAAACTTGCTATGACGTCGAGCCCAGTGCAGCGTTGGGGCTTTTTTTTGCCATGGCTCCTGAATTAGGCTTTACATTTGATCAATAGCCAAGCAATGAGCTTTTTCTTTGTAATGAACGCCGCACTCACCAGAGAGGCGATGTTAGAATGTAAACGTGTTAGAATATAGACGTGGTTAGTTAAAATGTTAGAATATAAACGATGTTAAAATATAGACGTGGAAATATGTTAAATTTAGTTCAAACTTCTTGAATGGAAGACTGTCTATTAAATAATTTTCGAATCCTTCTTAAAACATTCCAAGCGTTTAAATATGCTAATCTTTAACCGTTTCCATGCACAGGATCTCCAGTCAATGGTGCTTGGGGTGCATGGACCAAATGGAGTTCATGTTTTGTCACCTGTGGAAATGGAACAACTGAGAGAATTCGATATTGTGATAGTCCATTTCCAAGAAATGGTGGCAGTGGCTGCGCGGGAAAAGGAACCGAAACTTCAAATTGCTCAATGCCTGCATGTTCTGGTATTAGTGCTGCTGCAGTGTTGGATACTTGTGAGAAACATTGTGTGAAATTAGGTATGGTATTGAAATTTGGCGTGACTCTGTTGCTTCTAAAATGATTCTGTTTTGCCCGCCATTTTGACATTGGAAGCACTGATTTTCTTTCCATATTTTGCAGGCTTGATTTGTTCAAATTCGGTTGACACAGGCAATTCTGCAAAAGCATTCAAAAGTGCAAACATTGATTGTTCTCCAAATGACAGAGCGAGATTATGGACTAAAGCATTCGAGCCTGCATACAAAGTCAAAGACAAACTATGCACTGGCTACGTTAACGTCCCTGAAAGCATATCTTGCAACCAGACAGCACCCGTCGGAGTTCAAAGGCTCTGTAACTGCGTTTCAAATGGTGAGTTGTTTGTTTTCGTTCATTAGCTAATTGCTGCGGAGGTGTGTAGCTACCACGCAGTATTATAATCAGTTTCAATTGAAATATGTTTCTTTCCTTGTGTTTTCATGGGTATTGTGGACACGAATTGTGTCAGCCTAAATGAATAAATTTCTTTGGTTGTCTTGATGTCTTCATTTCATTAGTATCTTTCCTCTCCTAGTTTGCTTGTTGTAGTTTTCCTTATTGTCATTTGTTATGGCCTCAAACGGTTGCCGTTCCTTTTAATTGTGGTTAGTTGCATTCGACAACCTAGCCTCGTTTAGACTGCCTACACCAATGGCTTTGTGAAAAAGCGACTGATAATCACACAGTAAAATAATTGGACATAAAAATTCGCCTCGTTTCAGGAAAAATTCAAAGTCAACAAACATTTCTGCTGTTTAGCTCAGCCTCGTTTCAAGAAATGTTTACCAGTCGCATGTTGGCGTTCAGCAAATCAATTCAATAGCCACAAAGTGACTGGTAAAACCAGTTTAAGCCTCATTTACACTAAAGACGGCTGTGTTCTGGGAATTTCTTTTACAAAATTTGCTTTGGTATTCTTGATAGTTTCCAAGTAACTTTTTAGTGCCATGCAGTACATATGTGCTGTAGAGTTTTTTGTAATTTATATATGTTTTAATTTAGATGAGTAATTTTAAAGTAATCCTTAGTTTAGTTCATCTCCATCTTTAGACGCAGCGTTCATTCATAATTCATTGCTCTCAGTTGTTTAATTTGTTTTTTTTTAAGGCAAAAAAAGCTACGGTGAATGGACGCCATGGACGGAATGCACATTGACATGCAATGTAGGCAAAAAGACACGTACGAGGTCATGTTCAAACCCCGATAATGCTGAGTATGAATGCACTGGAAAAAGCACAGAGACAGGCGCTTGTAACTTTAAAAAATGTCCAAGTACGTGTTTTATTCTGCTGTGTTTCATACTGTTGAGCTATGAATGCTTTCTTTGGGGATTGCAGAACAAGAGCAGATTTTGTAACAATAGTGAAATTGACACGCCAGTTTCAAAGCGATTAGCCATCGAAGACTAAGTGAATTCACTCAAGCAGAAAACTAAAACAAACAAAGACATGTTTTGATTTTCTGCTTGAGAGAATTCGCTTTGTCTTGAATGGCTAATCTCTTTGAAACTGGCTTGTCGATTTCACTGTTGATACAAAATCTTCCCTCTCCGGATTGCAGCAAAATTTTACGTCCGAATTTCACCCTGTTTTGGGTTAAACGTTTAAATTTAGTTTCAAGCTTAACGGAACTACTACAAAAACATATCCATTATGAAATCACAATGGGGAAATATTGTTTTGTTAGCTATGAATTGTAAATCTTTTTGCAATGACTCAAAATCTTTTTGTGACAGAACATCTTTAGTTTGAGGACGACGGGGGCCTGTTGCCCATACTTTACCAAAACACCCACCTATAGACTGGCTACCACCTTCATAGATATGATGCCTTGCCGTTAGATTTGACGTTATATTAAGACTGAACGTAACGTCCTGGTGTGGTCAGCAGTGAACAACGCAAAGCAATGTTTGGATGTTGTTTGGATTGAAAGACGGGGTAAAATGTGTATTTTAATTAGAAGCGAAAAATCTCGTCAAGTGTTTGCTTTAAGTTACAATCAAATAACCCGTTCCCAGTAAAAATCACTGCACTGCGATGACCCATGGTCATGTATTTTAAAAATTAAAACCCGTCCACTTTGGCGGAACGTCCTATTTGAATTATTAATTGGGAGTTGCCACCTTAAGTTTTTCCTTGTGTTTAAAGTTTTAAGAATCCTCTATGAATTTTTTCAGATAAGCTTTTTTTGTTCTATTTACAATATAAATAATAACAACAAACAATAACTTTTTTAAGTTCATGGTGGCTTCTCCACTTGGTCACCTTGGTCTCAATGCTCTCAATCATGTAATGGCGGAACAAGAACGAGGAACCGGACCTGTGATAATCCATACCCGCAGTATGGAGGCTTTCAATGTTATGGAATCTATGTCACTACTGAGAAGTGTAATGTGGAGTACTGCCCAGGTAAACTTTAACAATAGTGAAACTGTAACAATAGGGAAATTGACAGGCAAACTGTAACAATAGTGAAATTGACACACTGGTTTCAAAGCGATTATCCCTTGCGAACAAAGTGAAAATCTTTCAACTGGAAAATGAAAAAATCTCCTCAACATTGTTTGTTTTCGTTTTCCAGTTGAGAGAGTTTCACTTTGCTCTCAAAGGATAATCGCTTTGAAACTAGTGTGTCAATTTCACTACTGCTATAAGATTCGCCTCTGTTATTTGCGTCACCTGCCTTACGATTCCCATTCATAGAATGAACAGAGGCAAATTTTGTAACAATGATGAAATTGACACATCAATTTCGAAGAGATTAGCCATCAAAGACAAAGCAAATTCTCTCAAGCAGAAAATCAAAACAGGCTTTATTTGCTTGAATGGCTAATTGATTATATTGTATATAGTAGCTTATCTTAGGAAATGCGTTCATTGGAGGAAATACGTTATTTTATTTGTAAATCTTATATCAACAGTGGATGGAGGCTGGACAGCTTGGTCAAATTGGGAACATTGTAACAAGCCATGCAACGATGGAGTCACAAAAAGAAGAAGATGGTGCGAAAACCCAATTCAAATGTATGGTGGAAAAACATGCCCTGGTTATGACAATGAGACAAATCCTTGTAATACGAATAGCTGCCCTAGTAAGTTCCCAGCAAGTTATACTAAGACATAAAACATGTTTGATAAATTGTTGCAAAATTGTTATGGCCTTGATGGGACTGTTTAAGCCCAGTACTATTTCAGTTATACTATTTGCAATTACCCAGTGCTATTTTGAACTTTGATTTGAGCCCAATATTAAACATCTAAGTAACATTTAAAACAATTAGAGCTCCACCTTTTTGCTGAAAATTAAGCAACTTCAGTACTACTTAATATCTTAAGTTAAAATATTGTGTATTTTAACAAATCTACTGATGCTTGCTATGTACGAAAGCATAGAAGAATGTTATATTTGGTCCAGTAATTTTCTTTCATATTCTCTTCCATATTTTCAAACAACTGTTTCATATGGTTATTTTTTTAGATGCGACTATTCTGCTGGACAACGTTGGCATCGATAAAACGTGGAATTCAGAATACAAAACTAATCGGGCTAAATTTCTTGAGTATGGGGAAAAGATTGACAAGAATGTAAGTCCTTTTTCATCTTACTTCTATTAGAAGAAGAGAATTATGAAATTTTTTTGAATTCTTTTACATGCAACAAAATCTAAATCACAAAAATAAATATAATATAGACGGGGTAATATAGACACTGTAGAAAAATGCGTTGAAATATTTTCTTAGAAATGTTTCAATATTTCCCTTGCAAAAACTGCGTTACCCATCAGAAAGCTGGAGAAAACTGTCCATCCCCAGCCCAGAAAAGCATACCATAATTAATGGAAAGATGGAACTTTTTCCCATGTGTCATCTAGTCACTTTGAAGGGGGTGTATGTAGGAATATAACTGACATGGGGTGTATGTAGGAATATAGCTGACACATAAACGGAGAATAGATTTGGCTTGAAAATTTATTTCTAAACAACCTAGCTGTTGATTTATTTTTAAATTTTAATTTCAGTATTGAAAGTATTTAAATTGTTATGTATAGTAAAATTTTTATAATTTACAAGTCTTTATATCTTACAGGTTAAAATGCTTTTCGAAGCTGATTTTCCTTCTACGTATGATAGCTTTTGGCTGCGTAGTCTCAGGTAATTACCATTAGTCATTTGTTTTTGGTCCAGCCATGAATTTGTTTACTTTTTGAGATCAACCAATCATATCAGTAATTGTTATCACATGTTTGTCAATGCTGCGAATTCCGCTATCGTATACCTCTGAAAAATTAACGTTTTCAGTTGTCTAGCAGTGGGCTACAGTGAAATGTCATTATGTACTAAATAATATCTATTCTAGAATCTAGGTATTAAACTATAATGAGAGTGTCATTTGAATATACATTCGTTATATTAGGATGTTAATGTTTTATTCGTTATATTATTTAAAATAATAGGCTGCAATGTTTGATTTAAGCGTATGCTCATATAAAGATCATCCCTACAAGCAGATATGAGAGAGCAGTATTTAGGGCGTGGTCATAGAAGAACTGGGTGTGGTCAAAGTGCCCTTCAAATGTTGTGCCCCCCCCCCCTCCACTATTCAAATGCTTCCTACGTCTCTTGGCCAAGCCCAGTTAGGGTTGTTTGAAGACACGGAGAGATAAAAAGAAGAAAAACCAATAGATCCAATCACATCAAAGTAGAAATAGGTGTCCGAACACCCTCATAGTTTTTAGTTTAGTTTCATAGATCTTGATTTATTGCATAGTTTTTCTTACTTTGGCTAACGTGCTCGATGTTGGGCTCATTATTACACCGGGATGATTCGAGAAAAGTTTTTGAAGATTGATGATTGAAAATTGAACCTAGAACAATTTTTGAAGATTGATGATTGAAAATTGCTAAAATTGCTAAAATTGGTGCAGCTGCGGTGGACCCAAATTTTGGTCTGTAGCATCACGGACCTTCCCAGTGGTTATTAAAATTTAAGAAGAAGAAATGAAAAAAGAAAAGGATTCAAGAAAAGGTTTAAAGAAAAATATGAAGAAAAATTGATGTGGTTCATTCACAAAAAATCACCACATAATAGATAAAATTTAAAGGTTTTGAACATTTTTCCGGGGGTGTAAGCAATTTATTTAAATTACGAATTATCATAAGAATCTCTAGAGACATGCGAAGGAACGTGTCTGTAGCATGCTAAAATCAAGATACTAAAAATATTATGAACAGACCTGGCATACGTAAAAACCTTTTCTTGGCTTTGTCGTGATCATCTGATTCACCTGCTTCATCTGATTCAACATTGTCATTATCTGCAATAAAATATCAAAATATTATTGCTAGATACAAAGATGGCAGAGGACACAGGGTTGAAAAATTAATTTCCTTCCACCAGATATATTTTGTGGAACAGAATTTCCACGTAACTTGGGAAGTGTCACCTAACTTGAATAGTGCCCTCAATTTTAGGCACTGGGATTATAATCTCGATCCTATATCTTTGGGTTTGAAAATTTTTCATTAAAAATACATTTTTGGCTCTAAATATTTGAAATCTTCCCTTTTTGGGTAAATTATTAAGGAATAACATACTCTGGGTAACAGAGCTGCGAGTGAAATCAATTTTTTTTTCTTTTCCTTTGTTTCACTTCGTTTACTCAAGGCTCTAAAACTTTAAAGTCTTTCATTTGAAAATTTTTAACTAAACTTAAATCGTTTTTCAATGTTTTTTGTCATCCTCTATAAAGCAGATAGATAAATTACAGTCAATTTCAAAAATTGAAAAAGTTACATGATCTCCAATTATGACATGAAGTCAAGAAATGTTTTTATTTAGACTAGTTTATTACAGAAATACTGGAATATATTTTACTTACCGATTGCTTTTCCAAGAACATGGTTCATCAAGAAAAGAAACGCGATTATTTTAATCATCGTGGTTCAGGTTGTGATCTAAAAAAGTATATGTTCTTTCTGTATTTGGATTTGATATGAAGTTTAAACAGTCAAAACTCATTGATCAACTCTCTTCTTATAAAATATTTTTTCATCAGTTACTGAATTTGGGAGGAAAAGAACAGTTAAACAAAACGAATAAAAAAAGGTAAAGAACAAGTAAAACTGTATTCTTACTGATTTTTCGATGTTAACTGAAGATTTGCAGGAGCCAGTGACTGCCTAGGCTATTGTAAGGTGAAGATATAAAGCAAAATGTTGATCGTTTTATCGAAAACTTCATGCACATTTCATTTCGATTAGTCAAGCGAAACGTTACGTGCTGCTTTATGTAAAACGTAACATATGGTCATATCAGGAAGATTCCTTGGTTTGAATTCAGTTTATGGAATGTTTATAACACGCTCATGTTTGCTTAAAAGCTTTATGGATATAATAGAGATGAAACATTCATAGAGATAATATTATCTCTATGGTTTGTTATTTCACCATAATTCTTCGGCTATATTACACAATATCTGCTCACCAGAACCAGAAGTAATGGCACCAGTCATTCAAAAAATCCACCCAGCCATGGCTATTTGGCTAGACTGTATAGTGACCTAATTTTTGACTCACGAAGCGAGGATATTGAGATGCGGGAACAACCATCTCGTGTGTTGTCGTGTCGTCCAAGTTCCCCGGAGAGGACACACAGGGACACATTTATTTAAATTTATTTTGTTAAACCTACCCCAAAGCAATTGTGGCTTTGTTAGTGCTGGCCATATTCGTCTAAATCAAGATTGATTTTAGTTCCATGAAACTAAAAAAAACTACTTGGGAAAATTAAGAAGCCTAAAATTGGTTGCTCTTTGTCTAGGAAATATTCTCAAAAGGGTGGAAATTTTGTTCGTCACGCATCATAGGCCTAAGTGAACCAGATGAAATCAGCAATCACGAAATGACAGTCATGGTGGCGAATGTTTTGATAAAATCTTTAAGGAAGATTCAAATTTTTCTAGGGGAGCATGCCCGCGTAAACCTATTGAAGATCTTTTATCTAAATTGCTCTCTGCTCTTTGATGGCCCCGGCGTCCCTGTGCTCAACAGGCCCAAAACAAAGCTTCCAAAGTGCAGGATCGTACTTCGTGTTTAACGTGGTCTTGGCTATGAGACTAGTTTTGCTCCAATAAATTTTTTATCAAATTATTCCAAATCAAATTTCTCGATTTGCTTTGTTTTAAGCCTATCTTAAGGGTGTGGTCGAAAATAATTTTACGGAGAGTGCCTCGGATCTCCCTCGCCAGTTTTTAGTATATAGGTTTACCACCTGTCTAGTTCATTTCAGAGAAAAATAATATAATCAGAGAGATAATGGTATCTCCATTGTTTGGTAATTCTCTGGCCATAGTAGCCTTATTAGGCAATCTCTGTTCATCCACTACCATGGGTACCAGACTTTTTTTGAAATTGGAATTGACTGAAATTGGAAATAACATTGTTCTTGAACTAATAAAAAGTCTTGCGATTCTTTAATTCAATTCCCCGATATTGATATTCCTGGTTTTACCGACAACTAACTTTCAAGAACAACAGCACCACAGGGAATTAATTGCCTTCTCTTACAATTTCATGGTTTATCTTGTTCAGCCGATTCGTGGATTCGTGGATTCGTGGATTCGGGAGATTCGGGAGATTCGATGAGTAAATGGTTACCATATTACGAATAATTACTCCCTCCCGTTTTCGATTTTCATTCTGATTTTTTGCATTCTTATTGTTGGATGAATGTTTGACCATTTTCAGGTCTTAAAATTATGATTAATTATCAACAGGACCAATTATCACCTTAAACTTATGAGTTATGCTCTTTCATTTTTATAAGTTATGCTCTTCACATTACGAATAATTGCTCCCCCCCGTTTTCGATTTTCATTCTGATTTTTTGTAATCTTATTGCTAGATGATTGTTTGACCATTTTCAGGTCTTAAAATTATGATTAATTATCAACAGGACCAATTATCACCTTAATCTTGTGAGCAATATTTTCATTTTCATAAGTTATGCTCTTCACATTGCGACTACTTCCTGGGGGGGGGGGGGGGGGGGGGGGGGGGGGGGGGGGGGGGGGGGGGGGGGGGGGGGGGGGGGG
>JAYJMH010079606.1:0-10266 GCA_036873815.1 Phacellophora camtschatica | reverse complement strand
GAGCAGAATTTTACACAATAAAAGGTCGCTCAGCCGTAACTTTCTTTTCAACTTGAACAATAAAATTTCTGCTCGCTTGCAAAATGCCGCTGTCTGGAAATAAGGCTTTAGTGAGATTTAGAAGGCGTTTCCACCTAAAAATGACATTTTCAACAGTGTACGTTTCCATATAAAAGCAGCGTTTTAACGGTGCATAGGAGGGCGTGGCCCAAGGATAAAAGGGCGTGGTCCAAAAAATTTGCGGCCCTGCCAACACAGAACAAGAGCTGCCTTAAATAACCACTTTTTCAAAATTAGAGAATCTGGACATACTTACATAAAATCATTTAGATATTATGCAGGGAAAGTTTGGAATTTATTACCAACTAAAATACATCACATTGTATGTACTGAGAATTTTAAAGGAAAATATAAAGCCTACTTTATGGACACAATTAAATCTGACTCTTATGTAAAATATGATTGGTCTTTTCCTTGAACTTTTTACTATACATATTGTTATTAGGATTCTAGCTTTAATTTTTGCTTACTGTACTTTACTTTGTAAACCAGGCTGTAAAACATTTTTTAACTTAGCTATGTTATTCACGTTAAAGAATTTTATACATACATGCATAATAGATACATACTATGGTTTGGGCTCCTTTTTGCCCAGGTCAATTTGGCCACAGAATGATTTGGCTGTTACAAATGACATAATATTCTTGTCACATGACATAACTTAAAACATTGATATTTTATCCCTTGTTTTCTTGTGGTTCAGAAAAAACCGGAACAATAATTTTCATGTCTGCCAAGTTCAATGTCGGAGCAGCAGACTTCACAGAGAGAACTCCCAAAGAAAACAATTAAGGTTGATAAGTTCAGAAGTAGAAGGTCAACACACAGAAAATCGCATCTTGAGGATGGACAAACTAGTCCGAAAAACGGGCGGTCAGATAGATGGTAAGAAGGAGAACTCTTTTTTGGAGAGGAAAGTACATACAGCAGAATCCATCATCAAGATTTTTAATAATAATAATTCTTGCTTAGCAAATCGCTTCGACCGACGACAACTTTTATAAAACTAAAAATTAAGAAAGATCTAGTTAGATATAGCAATAGCACTGTAAAGTAGAGCCAAGACTGACGGAAGAGTAGAAAAGAAACCAAACCAACCACAGCCCCACAACCAGCTGCATGCAATGCATGCACCCCACACATGACGCATGCATGATTGGAATTCTGACTGCTTGGTTGGCAGGGATGGATAATGGGGGATCATGCACAATAGACTTTCATCACATCTAACGGAATTTGTTCGTTAGGTTTGAGGGAAGGGGGCTTGACCAAAATTTGTTTAGATTAAAACATGGGCCTAAAATCTTCTGATCAGAACATCATATTAGCCTTACAAGTTCCTCATTGCATTGTCCGTATCACTATCAATATCATATGGGGTTTCAGTTCAGTTCAATTCATTGAGGCTCAAGCATTTTTAATTTCAGTAACAAAAATCTAAAGAATTTAGGATGCTAAGGACACTTGAAAAAATCTCAACAGAACTATCGAGCCAATGACCTGTTCTTCATGCTTGCAATGATTAAACTATTACAGCATACAAATTGAACTGAATGTATAAACGCAAACAACAACATCAAGAATAAAATAAAAATGCTAAATCGTAAAAAAAGAAAAGAAAGTTAAAAAAAAAAATGCCAATATTTAGTACATACTGTATACCAAAAACAAAATATGTCTAGCAAAGATTAGTCATGGTAATACATTAGAGATAGAGTTTCAATTATGAGGCAATTTGTTTGCTTGTTAAAATCCATTTTTGAATTATTTTGTGAATAAAACTTTTGTTTTACATTGACTTATTGCAGCTGGAATTTCGTTCCAAATTTTAACACTGTATTGTTTATGATGCTCTTGAGTTTTAAATTTGTTCTGACTGCAGGTTGGGAAAGGAAATTTAATGTTGTTTGCCTGGTTTGTAAGTTCTGCTTGGACTTTACAAATTGAAAAAGATTGCAAAGCGTAATCTAAATTTTTATTCCCAATATCATATGTAAATTTTGCACACTCTATTTTGTAGCAGTCATCAAAATTAAAATGTTTTAGCCCCTCAAACAAAGGTTGACTATGAGTAGTTTTGATTTGGAAAGTTATAAGTCTTACAGCACATTATTTCATACTTTTTCTAAGAGGATCTATAAGATGCTATTGTAAGCTCCTCCCCAGTTTATAATACCATAATTAACGTGCGGTGTTACAAAAGCTCTATAAATTTTAATTAAGACATCTTTTGAAGTGAAGTGTCTAAGACGGGCTAAAATACCAATACTTTTTGAAATTTTAAGGTGTGTCTGTTGAGTGTGAGCATTCCATGATAATGTACTTAACATTTCCAGCTTCTGCAAGTTTAGCATTTTTAATTTGAATGATTACTTTTTTATTCCTTTTTTTCTTCTAGGGGTAAAAATCAAAAAATTATGTTTTTTTGTGTTTAGTGACAATTTATTGTCAATTAACCACTCAGAACTTTTATTGAGTTCAGTGTTAACAGGCAAATTCCATCAAGTATGTGTGATGAAATCTTTTGTCAATGACTCCTGGGCCACTTGTATGCTCTGCCCAAAGGGTCTACAATTTTAAGGTTAAATCTATGACTGGATTTTTTTTGCAATTTTCCAGCTTACCGTTTTGGTGATTGCCTTCAGAGGGGGCTTTCACGATACCAGAGGGCTTCTTCCTGAGGATTTTTCTACAATATTGGTATAGCAGTTATTTAAAACTTAGGCAAGTTCTTTATCATCATAGTATACAGAGAGTGATAATTTCATTTCCATAAAGCCACCTTTACTGGATATACTGTAAAAGGTTTGTCGAGGTACCAAAAATCTTGGTTTGAGACTAGAGCATTGCTGATTGCATTTTTAAAATGGTTTCTAATTGTTTTTTTCCTTAGTGAGACAAATTTATTTTGTTGTTTTTTATACTTAATTTCATTTTAAACATTGAAGTGTTTTTTATTTATTTATTTATTGAAGCCTTTGAAGCATTTATAAATTCCTTTCTCTAGATCCCAGCGCATAAATGGTGCATATTTGTCTATTAGTGTACCAAAGTTTTAGTAATATGTTTGTATGCATCATCTGCAATTTCATGATTATTTTTGAAATTGGATTTTCTTTATCAATTAAAAAATTGCTTTTCATAAAATTCTTATAGTTTCAGTATGTTATATTTTTTTGCTTTGAGGTAGGGTAGCTGAGATTTTAAAGGGTAACTACAAGCCCATGATAACCATTCAGTCCCGTCTCAAATACACATGTTCTTTGGGAAAGTGTTGGTTGATTTGCTAAAAAACATTGAGTTAGGAGGCAGGGGTTTTTCTAAAACATGTATTCTTGTTTCAGGTGAGTCTGAACAATAAATTCAACAGTATGTGCTAATTGTATATCCAACAGTATGTTATTTTTCCTGGAATATGGGCTTCTTCAGAGCATTTCTACACATACCATAATAATTCGATTTAACTCTCGAGTAAGTGCCCCTCTAGAATAAACCCCCCTTCTTAAAGGTGATTTTTTAATAAGCCCTTCTCTCGAATAAGCCCCCTGTATTTTGTCAAAACAGAAATCCAATAAGCCTCCCTCTAATATGCTGTTTCATATAAAAACATTTTTTTTAGATAATACTCATGCGTTCGTTTTAGATAATACCCTCAGGGAAGCTGACTTTTGGATAAATCCTTCCTCTCAAATAAGCCCCCCCCTATCAAAGGTCAAATTTTGAATAAGCCCCCCCTCCCAGGGCTTAATCGAATTTTTACGGTAGTTGTACTTACTTTTGAATTTTACAGAATTAGTTGTTGCATTGATTGATGCTGCTTATGATAAAAAGAAAGATGTTAGAGATGACATTTCAAGAACACTGCACCAATTGGGAAAACGCCAGCCAATGTTGGTATTAAGCTCATGCAATTCATACCTCAACAAGCACCAAAAGGTAGGTCATACATAACACTTTTTAATATTATACCCCAGGTAAATGACATATTAAGTTGCAAAAGCTAGATGTTTTGAAATTTTGGGAAATATTCTATTGCACCTGAGGTATCCCAAAAATTTGTTTTGTTATAGCTCAAGTATTGTTGGTCCGAATTGCTTTAAATTGAAGAGGTTTCAAACAAATTATCACCTTTTCAATGATAGCATAATTTTAATTTGGGTGACAGCCTAATTCCACTTTATTTTATGCTTTTTAAGAATACTATTCAGTTTGATTTTAATTCTGGCAACACAATTCGTACTATCAATAAGTCAAGATGTATCATTTACAGTGATGTAGGATCCAGGGGGCCGGGACCATAGCTCTTTTTGAAAACGTTTACAGGAAAGTGCCCCAGTATAGCCATTTACAATGTGCCACCATAGTCATTAGAGATATGGTGCCACCTTTTTTAGGCCCTCTCACTCCCGAGTTGCTTCGTACATTTGTTAAAGAATAAACTGGTAAATTTGGATAATCCCTTTTTTCAACATATGATTCTGTGAACGTAAGCTTTTTGGACATCCATGATATGCAATATGAAATAGGGTATCGGTGGGATGTATCAGGCAGCAGGATATCTAAGGTGCTAAGTATACCAAAAACACCACACAAACACTAATAACTTAAAAATGAAAACGGAACGATCTAGGAAGGTTCACAAAGAATAATTTCTGATTTTAAAGTATTTGTGTGGTGTTTTGGTTGTTCAAAACTGCAAGTGCTTGAGATATCCTGCTGCCTGATAAATCCTACCGATACCCTATGATGTGGTTCACAGAGTATTTGTTGATGTTGATGTTTTTATTTTTTATCCAGTTAATACAGAGCCACAGAATTGTATTGCTTAACTCTATGGCAAACATTATCCGAGATACATGTAACTTAGAAGACATTGACCTCACAAAAGAGCTTATTCACCTCGCTTCATCAGAAATGACAAAGACAAAGGTATGTATTTTAGAGTATTAGCAATTTTCAAAAACATGACTTTTTCAAATTTACTTTCTACTGACGTTTCTGTATTTTTGTCATTCTTTCATGCTATAATAACTATCAAGTGACCCAAATAATTTCTTTGAAATTGGCATGTCAATTTCACTATTGTTACAAAGTTCGCCTCTGCTGGTTTAGTATATTTATAGTTTTGAGACAATGGAGAATGGATTTTTCTAAAATCTAAAATAAAACAAAAGTAATAAAACCTTCATGTTCATAAAGGCACTGAATAAAATTTTTAAAAATTTGGAATTTTATTAGAATTTCAGAAATCCCGGCAAAGTTTCTTCAATACATCCTGAAATCTAAACATGCCCGAGATGCTCTTGTAGCTGCTTCGATGTAACAAATTATGTGATTAAAACCTAAATTATCATCTCTTAGGACATTCAACCAGAATGGCAAACTGCAGCATCCAAAATTCTCGTAGCTCTTGGATCAAAATCTGGCGATGAAGTCATGGCAGAACTTTTGCAAAAGTTAGTGCCAGGAACTTTGCCTCATTACTTCGTTGTATTGACTTTGGCAAATCTTGCTACAGAAAACGGTGGGATTTATTTTATTCTGGGGTTGCTTGATTGGGTGAAGAAATTATTATTTTTAGAGATTTTGTGGAAAATGTTACACTTTAAAACCGCCTGTGTTAAATTTTGTTGCCAATCTTTAGCTGTGTTTTTACTATTTTTGCAAGACGGGAGGGAATAATGGAAGAGAACAGTGTAGTTGCTGCAAAAACATGCTTGGTTGTTATTCTCCAAATGAAAATGAAAGGAAAGCAAAGTTTAATTTACTCCCATGTTTGTCAACACCAGTAGAGTTCAACCTGGAAGTTGAAACATACTTTTTATCTTTATATAAGAAGTGTTATGTTTCCTGAAAAATTTGCATTTTTGCATGAATTTGTCAAACTTGGATTCGAAACTCGCTTTAGAAATCGTCTTGAAACTGAAGCCTCTTTTGTCACATCAAATTTCCGAAAAATTGAACCTTAACTTGGGGTTTTTAAACATTTTAGTGATGGATTTATGTTTTGTTTTAGTTTTCGGAGTGGTTCCTTTCTTAAAAGACATATTTAGCAGGATGCTAGCAATGCTTGGCATGGTGAAACAGGACAATCTAAGATGGGTGTTTGCACACTGTGAGTATTATGTTAATTGCGATAAGGCTGGCAGCAGGGGGTATTTCGACCACAATATGGTGTTCGCCTACGTGTAGACCTTAGTTCTGCGGGCACTCACTCAATGCCCGCATGACACTCAATGATTTAATTTTGATGGACTCCATTGCTGATTTTGTTATCACACGCACGTACATCGTGGTAAAAATTGATGCCATCTTTATTGCAATTGTACATTTTGTTTTCCATATGACCTATTTCGATAAAATGACACATACCAGATAACCCAAAGAACTATTTCCGTTTACAGAGCTGTAGCTTGAAATCTGTAAGACTACAAATCTCCAAAATGGCGTCCAATGTGCAAACTTAGAGTTTAGAATACCATCCAGACATCTGCGATCACGTTTACTTGTCGGAACTTAAAATTAAAATTGCCATAATATGTGAGCCTTCAAGCTAATTTGAAGAATATCATTTTAGCCAACCAACCAACCCAACACAAAGTTTATTCCGCTGATTTTGCTGTGCCCAGAGTCCAGAGGCAACGATATTCATTTGAACTTAATTTAATCGATTTGAAAATGTACTCTCAATTTTATCCTCTTAAATGGATTTAATTTAAGTTTTTCCATTGTCCCACTGTCTCTCATGCTTTCAAGAGGTAAAAATAATTTATGCAAAGTAAACTTTTTAAAAATGTTTTTTACTGTCATTTGAATTCGTCCTGAATGTATATATATAACTTTTTATTTTAATTCTAATTTATTTGAGTTTTCCCATTGCCTCTCTGCCTTCCATGGCTTCCATTCCTTCAGGAGGGTATTTTAATTTTTGCAATCCGCAAGTTTTCCTCTGAAATTGCTGCAAAATTTAGGAAGAGGAGGAAAATAGAGCATGCTTTAAGGTCTGCAGTGCATTCTCGCTATTTTCGTATTGAAATTAATTCCTTTACATCAGGTATCGGCTGTTTCAGTGAAGCAATCTTGGACTACTGCGCAAACATAGAAAGCGCCCCTTATCCAGACATTACAAAAGACAGGTTTTTTGGAGAAATATACTCAGCCTATGAGATTATGTTCAACGTATGGCTTCAATCAAAGGAACCTAAGGTATGGGTTTTTTGTTGAATTTTTAGATAAAATCTGCTTTCATTTGATCGTATTACTTTTTTCTGTAATTAACCTGCATGTCGTTATAATGATTATCTTGTATAACTTGTGTGATGTCGTGATATTTATTTGACACAAGAAGGCGGGAAAATCAAGGGCAACAGTGTTCAAAAATGTTCAAGGGCAACAGTGTTCAAAGTCAAAGGGGGGTTTATGACCAAGATGCAATGCACTCTATTATTGCAACAGCAGCTAATTCAATTGGTATTCGATAATCGAGCGCATTGCATTTTGGTGATAATGCCCCTTCCTCCATCTTTAGCGGAATTGTTTATTATTTTTTCAATGCACCGGTTATCCCCAAAAGAGGGTAATAGTTTTAATATGATCTACTGAAAGAGATATTGGTTTCTTGTATGGCATAATTAGTGCCCGAAGTGCTGAAATATTAATCTCCAAATCCTGAACTTGATATCATCACAAACGAGGGCCTCCATGTGAACGGCCTAAGCAACACCCATTTGACCTCCTGTGCATTCTCAGATTTGAATAAAGATTAAATTCAAAATTTAAATAGCTGCACCTCTTGATAACCTAGCAATACTTGCGTCACTAAAAGTGTTTTCCAGGCCGTTTTAGATAAATGTTCTGGTTTTGTGGTGATTAATTGCAAATCTGGTGTTTGAAGATGAATTTAAAATTTGAAATTTTTAAATTTTAAATTTGTGGTATATAAAATGTATTAAGAACCAAAGTATTGAGAAAGACCTCATTTACTAAATATTTTTGGGACACCCGGCACTTTTTAAAACTTTGAAAATATAAACTTAAAAATCTTTGTCAGAACTCATATTACATTATTATCTTCATCCATATTATCACCGTTCATACATCATATCACTGTCAAGTGATCACCACCATATTTCGTCACACTCATACACAATCACTGCGCAGCCTTGCCACTATTTACATCCACCAATCATATCTCTTCACCTAACATTCAAAATTTTGCATATTTTGCTATTCTTTAAATCCGTTTATTTAGCTCTGAAGAAGCCCTGTGTGCAAGGGCAAAATATTAGCAACTAATATACCGTTGAAGTTATCGTTTTTTTTGTCGTTTCTGTTTTTTTATTTTGAAAATATTGCCTTATAATTTTTTACAGAAACTTATAATTTTTGGGACCTAGATCTTTGTTTCTATAACTTTTCCATTGTCACCCAGGGTTGTTTTTGAATAGCTCGTATTGTTACCTAATTGTTCTTTTCGTGTAAGAGTGTTACGGTTTGTTTTAACAATAGTTTTCAATCAAGAGACCCCACTGTCACCCATGTAAGTATTTGTCTATTGCTCACTTGTCATTTTTAAGTAGCTCTATTGAACAATATGCTCTTTTCCTGGGTGTAATTGTAAATGAGACAATACGTATAAATGATTAAAAATGCTTATCTAAAATACTTATATCTCCATTGCATAGTTTATTGTTGTAAAGAAATGTTTAATTAGCTATGACATAGCAATTTTTAAAACAGATACGATTGGCAATTGTTGGGGCACTGGGACACATGTCGCATTTAATGGCTAAAGATAAGCTAGAAGAACAAGCTCAGCGACTACTGCAAGGGATTACTGCACTTTACAAGAAACATGCGGAACATTATCAAATTACCCAGGTACGATTTTTTTTATTATAAAATTTTATGATAAAGTCTTTTCAAATATATGAACCAGATGTTATGATAGTGGCTCAATATTCTTAAATGTATTTAGGATTGAGTCTTGGTTAGACTATATTCATATGAAATAAATCATCCTAACTTGCTGGCTATGAACTGAGAGGAAAGCTCCCTTCTTCATACACCTGATGACCCAAAAAATTCTATCCACGTTTGCAGGGCAGTGGCTTGAAATTTGTGAAATGAAAAATCTCAAATTGTATACGAAACGATGCCCAAAGGCAAACATAAATTTTGAGATATCATCTAGTCGTCTACAATCGTGTTTACATGGCAAAAACTGAAAAATAGAATAGCCTTCGTCCGTCAGCCTTTACAAGGCAAAAATTGACATTGGGAAAATTTAAAAAAAAATATTGACCCCTGAAATGAACTTGCAACCTCAACAGTTTTTAAAATCAGATTATACAAGAACAAGACTTTATTTCTTAATGTGCATCATCCATCTATAACCATATGTATACACGTGAACAATTTTGAAATTTATGAGAACATTCAAACGAGAATATTCTTGGTACAGGCAACAATTAAACTTAACAGTATATATATTATGAAATATTTATTTACAGTCCATCTACGCTGTCATTATCTACAGTTGGTCATCAAAAATCTGATTGTGCCAATGTTATTGAAACAGATGCATTTGGCTGTTTCAAATTATAATTTCCTTTTGCTCTTTTTGAAGAACTACCTATCGCATGTTCTGCATTTGAAGAAGAATATTCAGTTCTTCGCGGGAAAGAAATATCGACAGGCCCTTCTTCCCTTTTTCGTTTCTTTGAACTTTTGCCTTCACGATCTTTCTTCGAATCAGTCTGGTGTTTTCTTTGCGCTCGATGTTCACTCAGAGTCATCTTTCTTCGTTTCTTAGATGAAAGTTTGCTGTCAGAAGCTAGAACTATGCCATTTTTTTGTTTTCTCACTTTTTCATCATTTTCCCGAAAACGTTTTCTTGTCGCCCTGAACTGGCCACAAGGTGTCTTGTAATTTGCTTGGTTTGTCACCACGGTAACTTTTGCTTCGATCTCATCTAGATGATGTTTTGGCGACTGGCCAGTGTTGCTTGGCAATTTCTCAATGATCAAGGCTGAACTGTTAAGAGTTTCTAGCTTTTCAGTAACATCAGCTTTCAAGGCGATGATCGATGCATCATGGTTCTCTTGAAAATGTTCCTTGCTACGAACTTTTCGTTCCATAAGAGGTCACTCCATAGTTCTCACGATCGGTTGTGCCAAGATGAGCTTGGCATCTTACCTGAATAAA
>JAYJMH010079595.1:0-10266 GCA_036873815.1 Phacellophora camtschatica | reverse complement strand
TTCAGGTACTGAATTTAGCTGGTACAACCCTCAATTTGGTTATTGTACAAACAAACAGTGGCATATTATGAGAAACATTATTAGAATAGTGATTAACACTGATTCCAGCTCCTGATCGACGGACTGTTTTCGAGTTGTCCGCGCGGACAATTCAGACAACCCAAAAGTAATGTTGTTTGAAAAAATTATTTTCAGCTTCTGAAAATTAAAGTTCCAGCTGTAGTCTGGAGAAAGTCAATTTAAACAATTTTCCGAATCTGATTAAAGAAGTTATCCACGTTTTTAAAAAATCGGACAACTCATAAATTATTAGGTTGTCCGGCACGTTGTCCGGCGCGGACAACACGCGGACAACGTCGGACAACGCGCGGACAATTCCGGATAATGCAGGACAACCCCGGACAATGCACGGACAACTATATAAAACTGTGTCAGATTATGTTTGTTAAGTGTATTTTTTATATATTGTTTGCATCTTTAGCTATTGTTATCGTGTAATAAAATATTAACCCTTCATAATTTGATTCCTTTCTTTG
Organism: Phacellophora camtschatica; assembly: GCA_036873815.1. Taxonomy (NCBI): domain Eukaryota; kingdom Metazoa; phylum Cnidaria; class Scyphozoa; order Semaeostomeae; family Ulmaridae; genus Phacellophora; species Phacellophora camtschatica. The sequence goes on along the minus strand of JAYJMH010079595.1, from coordinate 9,730 downwards.
ATTATATTCACATTCCTCCCTAATATACCTCTAACTTTACAAGTGATATCAATAACTAGATAATCAGGTTATTTAACCCCTTAAATGTATCAAAAGCCAGGTAATACGTTTTAAACTAGGATTTAATATACCCTGGGGTAGAACATATACATACATTAAGAATTACATATTTAAACATATTTGACGGAATGTATCTGAATGTCACAGATTTAACTCATAAAACTAGCTAACAGTTAAAAACATTTTTAAAACTTAATTTCACATTATAACTAAACTGCACAGAACTATTACACGTACATTGAAACAAGTGTTAATTGACTATTTTAAAAAAGTGATAATGAAAACAATGGAAACATTGAGAATAAGAGCAAGTACATGACTAGTAATAAAGTGTCATGTCTGTGCGTCTCTTGAGTAAATGAATATAGTTATCTTGGATAACTAATTCTAATTTAATAACTGAGTGTTTGCCACCCGAACTCTAGAGTAACATGACTATTTACAATGTGAAAATATATACATTATGTACAATTATTTACATTATTTACAGGGTTGCCAACACGGCAAGTTAACATTATTTACAATTTACACTATTTTACATTTTCCCCTCCCTTTTTGAGAAGGGTGGAGTTTTTGAGTGTCGTCACACCCCCTTGGTTCAACTAAAACTTAGCAGGCGTCCCCGGCTAAATCGTCAGGAGAAACAAGGTCGGGCTAGTGTCGTCACACTAGCGTGGTGCCACCAATCGAATGGCGTCCCATCCGGCTATCAAGTGGCCTCCACCCTTTTTTAAAAAAAAAGATCCCCTCCATTCTTTCAGTCGAAATTTTGCCAGTCAACGGTGCCATACAGCGAGACCTTTCGTTCAATAAACAGGTCTGCGGCTGCACCAGTTAGGTATGTAAATTTTGATGTTTTTCTCGAAATAACTGTACACCGTGCTAATAATTGGCAAGGTAGTACTCGGGCTTGCCCCATTAATGGGCATGGAACAAAGTGCAATGTGTTGCTGACCTGTATACAGGTTAAAAAGCGACACATTGCTTCCCCAAAATTTGGCCCCACCCCCACAAAACGAACAAGATATATATCTTGTTCATGTTCCACCAGAGCATGATCTTTGGCCTTAAAATAAAGAAATGGAGAGGATTCCCCAAAGGCGCCTTTGACCACTAAATGGTCAAAGACGTACAAACCCCTGCTGCCCTGGCTCGGGAAAGGTCGCTTGCGGGTGGTCGGGAACAGCGCGACCATCACTGAAATGAAATAATTTAAGATTAATCAATGTGGGCAATCAAGGGTTTTAACGGGATAAAAACGGACAACTATTTAATTACTGAGTTGTCCAATATCCAAAGTAATGTTTACTGAACATTATGGCCCACATATACGCCAAATGATAAATTACTAACTGGCTAATGATAATAATTTGCTAACACACCATTCCAACCCTTGTTAGTAGACGGCAGATAATACATAAAACTTAAATAGATTACTTAGATTGTCCGCCGGACAACTATTTAATTATTAGGTTGTCCGGTTAAAATTCCTAGGGTTAAACCTTCATTGGTACCGGACAATTATTTAATTATTAGGTTGTCCGGTTATAATTCCTAGGGTTAAACCTTCATCAGGACCGGACAACTCCATATTTATTGTGTTGTCCTCCAGACACAACTATTCATAATTAGACATAAAACACCGTTAAAATAACATCTTATACACACCCAAAACTTGGTCACAGCAAATCCTTTACACCCACTCGAAATCACTTCAACAGACAGGAAACCCCTTAATCTAAAAACATACCTGCCTTCTTGCTACTCTTTCCCTTGCCCTTGCCCTTCCCCTTGTACGGTGGAGGTGGGGTGGGCGATCTGGGCTCCTCTTCTGCCGGTGGTGGCGTTGGGGATCGCGGCTCCTCTTCTGCCGGTGGTGGCGTTGGGGATCGCGGCTCCGCTTCCGCCTGGCTCCGCTGTCCGAGCCGCTTCGGCTGCCGCTTGGCAGGTCTGGGCTTAGGGAGCCCAGTACAGCTGCCGCCCTTCGCGGTGGCCCTCTTTGCCGCACGTTTCGCACGCTCGGTCTGTAGGCATTTCAATGCCTGGGCCACCTTCCTCTTGGCCGGGGTCTTGCCCGTAGGCTTGACCAGCGTGGTGTCACCGAGGGAGCCGTGACGACACGCACCAGAGGTGGAAGGGGTGGCACCCGCAGCAGATCGGCAGCGGCGAGAGGAGTGCCCCATCTCCGGAGAGCAGATCATCTGGGGCTTCTTCTTTAGGTCCATGGATGCTTAAATAGAAATATATTGTCAGTACATGGATATTGATTCAAGGAAACCTAGCTAACATAAACTTAACTAAACATGATTCCTAACTAACCGCGTATCATCCCGGGGTGGCTCTCCCGCAACATGCGCATGATGTTGGCAACAGCCACCTCGTCGTGGGCAGGTTGACACGTGCCAGAGTGGGTTGGGCCGAAGTACTTGCGGTGTTTGCGTTTCCTCGGCCTCCTCTCCCGGTACGTGCGGATGGACGTGGCGCGCGGAGTTATGCACCCGCATGCAAAGCGCCCATACCGACGGTTGGCTGGGAGGGCATCCCACTCTCGGCTATAAACACGCACGCCTGAGGTAAAAAGTTGAGGAGGAGGCATACCTGTGTTCGGTGGTGTCATGGGCCGTTGGGCAGATGTTGTTTCCAACGGCACCTCCTTCCCCTTCACCTTGTCCTTGACCGCCTGGTCGGTCTCCCGCTGCTGGGCAGCTTGCGCGGCCATGCCTTGGCAGGCGTTGGCTCGTGTGGCCATCAGCTCTGCCTTCAGCTTGGCGACGCTGGCTTGTTGTTCGGCAGCAACGGCGATCTCGTCAGGGGACGTCCCGGTTGGGTGGGAAGTGATGGGCAGGTTGGCAAGATCCATGTCGACGAGGATCTTGTCGGTGAGCCCATACTTCGCCACAGCTGGCTTCGGGAGCTTGTCCTTGGCGGTAGGCTGCCACGGCTGGACCGGCTGTCCCCTTGAGGGGGAAGCTGGGGCGGTGGGACGAGGAGACGTGGTGGTGCTTGCAACCGGAGGTTCAGCCCGAGAGGCTCCGGTGGTCGCGTTTTCTGGAAAAGAAGGCACCATTAAGTGGGACAACAGATTAATTATCGAGTTGTCCGCGGACAATTTTGAATTGTCCGCCATATGTTTAACATGGGATGAATTTTCGGACAACTTGGTAATCTATAAGTTGTCCGAACTAAAAGAAAATAATAATAAGGAAACTTACCCGATGACTTTCTGGGTTGGGCTGCACTACGCGGTGTAGGGTCCGGGGTTGTTCGGGTGCTCTTGGACACTGAAGAATACTGAATATTTAATAACTGGGACAACTATTCAAATACAGGGTTGTCTGCGGACAATACTTAATTGTCCGCCATAGGTTTAACATGGCGGACAATTAAGTATTGTCCGCGGACAACTTTGTAATATATAAGTTGTCCGTATGAAATAACATCAATCAGGAGTCAACTTACCAGAAGTGCTACCTCGACCGGCAGAAACGCTTGTAGGCGTCTCGCCGGGAGCCGCTGCCTTCGACGCATCCTTCTTCTGGCCGTCTGAAAAATAAACTTTCATGCTTTAATAACTGGGACAACTATTCAAATACAGGGTTGTCCGCGGACAATACATAATTATCCGCCATGTTTAACCTATGGCGGATAATTCAAATTTTTCATACTTACAGAAAACGATGGGGCTGATCGCTTTCTTCTTCGGCGTGCCAGTTCCTGTTGTCGGCGAGGTCTTGGGGCTAGGACGGCGCAGGACTAACCGCACTTCCCCATCCCGATCTTTAGATGGGGTCCGGCTTGTGCTTCTCCACCCGCGTTTCTGTGGGGTCCCGTCAGAGTCACTGAGGTCGCCCTCTCCACCCTTAGGGGGGGAGCTCTCAGTGCTGCTGACGTCGCCCTTTCCAACCTTGCGGGAGGAGGAGTCAGTCCTGCTGCTGGAGCCCTGGCAACCCTTACGGGGAGAGCTCACAGCAGTACAGCCGTCCAATTGGCCGTCACCAATCCGGTCTGGAACGGGGTTCTGAGTGGTTGCCTCTGCCTCAGCTACCTCAGGATCTGCCTGGGAGTCGGGGAGACGCACAGCCAAAATGACAGAGTCGTCATCCTCCGGGTCATCAGACAGGAGAACTATGTCCTCTCTCTGACAATACTGGACGGTATCATCATCAGAGACAGACATAGCCTCCTGTTCCCGGGGCTGTGCGCGTCCGACATCCCTTGGCGGATCCCCAAGCACGCCGGGTGAGCGCACCACGGTCGTGCTGAGTCCAGCTGAGGCGAGAGCTAACGCCGTTTCGAGTGTTTCGTGCACTGTGAATAAAGAAAGTAAGGTGTTAAGGAAGGGCACTTATTAAGAGAATCAATGTTCTAAATACGTGCTCCGAATGGTTGACTTAAGTACTTACTGGTGGTACACGGCGTTTCCGAACCCGTGACGTGTGTGGTTGTGACCAGTACGGGTTCTAGGTGGACGGGGCCCAGATGTCGCTCGGCTACCCTAGCGCTGGCGGTTTCTGAAGGAAAGAAGTATGGAGGTTGAGATGGGAAGAAAAGGAAATCGGCCTCCACAAAGTTTTTCAACTAAACAAATACTCACGCTCTATCGTAATGCGCTCCATGGTCTCTAGGTAGCCGGCGTTCAGCGGCATGACGGCGGTCGCAGGCGGGTCACCGGCCTGGGGGGGCTCTGCAAGACAACTCTTTAATTATTGTACGATAGGGACTAATGTACATGTTGTCCCCCTAATGGTATTTGATGGTAATTTTCGGACAACCTGATAATTATTGGATTGTCCGGAATAATTTACAGGTTGTCCCCCTAATGCTATTGAATGGTAACTGACGGACAACCCTAAAATTATCGAATTGTCCGGATTAATTTATGTGTTGTCCTAGTTAAACTGAATGGGCGGACAATTCCTAAATTACTTGATTGTCCGGTCATAACTCACGTTGGCGTCTTAAACGCTTCTCCTCCGCCGCCTTCCGCTTTTTCTGGGCTGCCGTGAGGGTTTGTGTGCTACCCTCCCCCACCATCTGGTCACCTCCGTCGTCCACGTCGTTATCTTCGGAGGCCCGGGATGCGTTCTTCTCCTCTGCAATAAGAAACAAGACGTGATTATTTATAATGCTTTCCCTAAACAGATGGTTGTTGATGCAAGCAGGTCTTTAAGGTGAAAAATAATACCGGGTGCATGGAGGAGGTGACCACGATACACATAATACTCCCTCAATATCGCCGCTTTCATCACGCACACGCATAGTGGAGACATACACCTTTCGCAGAAGTGAGCCATTATTTGTTGTGCATTTGACTTGGGATGGATGGTGCTGGTGTATTTGTACTTACACGCTCGTAAGAAATTGCCGGAACGACAATTCTGACAAGTGCATGAGGTCTCTCTGTGAGCCAGCTCATGGAGATTACCACTTGGCACAGCCGCATGCAGTTTGAAAGTGCCATAAACAGACTGCAGGCACTCAATCACTAGCTTACGCCTTTGGTAGAAAGTGACTGCATAGTCAAATGCATCAACCCAAGCATAGTTCATCTTGGACCGTGTACGTGTTTTGGCCCACTCATAGAAGGTGGCGGGATTGCTCACCAATTTCCCCTGCTTGGTCGCTTCGAAAGCATCTCGTTTCAAGGACCCCCCTACACCGTCACATGGGCCCTTTCCATGTCCTTTCTCCAGGTAATGCCATTGTCCTTCGCACTTGAAGATTCGTTGGTGATTTGCTATTACCCAGAAGATCATTTTGTTCCGGTACTGGCTAACAGGGCCGTCCGTCACATAATAAACCCGTTTGATGTCATACGTCGGCATAACGGTGGGGAATTCTATGCGATAGAATTTTTTGAGGATTGACAAGACCATGACAGAGTTTTTCTTGTCACAGTGGGACAAGTACACAAACGTTTTGTGTTTACTGCTGTTCGTTTCTTTGTCATGGTAGTACACAACCATGGGATGTATGCAAACAACGCTCTTGTTCCAATGGGCGCATTGGGTAACGGAGCTACCGTCACGACAAGAGTAGCTCTCGGCAAAGTCCATATGGATAGCCAATTCACCGGGTTGCAATGTATCCTTGATCTCCTTGGTAGCAGTGTACTGGGCAAGGACGCGACGGGCATGTTCGGCAAAGTCATGGTATTGGAATTGGAAGTACTTAATGTAATCCTCCTGGGGGAGCGTGTGCCTCAGCATCTGGTGGCGTTGTTTCTCAAGGAAAGGGTCTAGCTCTTTGGCCCACATGTCAAACGGAATAAGACCATTGCCAACGCGAGCAAGAAGCAGGAGCATATCCTCTGCAGTGACTTTCTTGACAAACTGATCCGGACTACATGGAAAGGTACATGAGTGGTTCCTTCCAGAGAGGTTTTTTCGAAGACTGGCTATTAGATGCGCAAAGTTCTGGTGAGTAGTGCACAAACATTCACGCATTTTCAAGTAAGAAACGTAGCGGATGAATGGTAGCCGAGCAGCGTAGAAAGTGGACGAAGACACAATTCTCCCTTTGGCCTCAAACACGTACTTTGAGTAGATGTTGGCAATTGTGTCTGTAAGCACAAAGTTTTGAACTTTATGCTTGCCTTTGCCCGCGTGACCAGTGACCAGGTCTGCAATTTGGGGGATGTCGGGCAAGTCCTTCATTATAGTGAACTCGTTCTTCCCAGCTGTACAACGAGAGTTATCAGCGCGCATATAGAACAGGACAATGGCGTTTCGCTGAGCTTGTGTGACGTGACGACTGTTAACGCGGTTCTTTTTCTTTTCTGCCTGACGACGCTTGTAAAACGCAGCGGATAGGCGGTGTCTTTTCAAAGACAGATGTTGCGCAAATCGGGTTTTTAATCGAGAACCTACAAACACCTTCTCCTGGAGCATTGCCTCGAAAATAGGCTGAACTTGTTCGGTGCGCGCATCTTGCAAACCCTTCATCGCAACGCGTGTGGTATAGTACATTTCTAACGCCCGTTTGACGGTACCGCTTACTTTTTTCGGATTTAAGTGGGACCCTCGGAGCAGTCTGTTAGTTCGCGTTCGGACTGAGTAACAGCTGCCGGGTGTGCTCGGTGAAACGGGAGGAATAGTGAAAGGCGGCTTACCTTCAAGTTCCCGGTTGAGGGCCTTGAGGCTTGCCACCTGCTTCTCTAGTTTGCGACGCTGGGAAGCAGCCTCTTCAAGCTCCTCACGAAGCTCCCGTATGTGGGCGTTTTGGGTCGAGCAGCGCCCCTCCAGGTTATCGATGGTGTACTGCCTGGTCAGTAGCTCCGTCCTGGCGTCCGCGACCTCCTTAGCCTGCCGCTCACAACGTGTGGTCAGGTCGCCTATCAGGATTCCATAATCTGACAATAGAAAGGGGTAATTGATGAACATGACAATCCAAAAAATAATTGGGACAACACATTAATTTTTGAGTTGTCCGGTATTTCCCCATGTTAAGAGATAGGCGGACAATTAGTTAAAGGCCACGGACAATTGGGAAACTATACCGGACAACCCTATAATTAAATAGTTGTCCGGCAGTTGCCATTGGTAATACATAGGCGGACAACTATTTTAAGCAAACGGACAATTGGAAACTAAGTTTTAATCAAAGTACTTATGGCTGGTATTTAAATGTACTTACCAGTTTGAAGAGCCAGCGAGTGGTCCACGGTTGTGCCCAACCCAGTATCCGTGAAGTCCAGGTGTCGCGGTCCACGGCTGGTGCTGGGCTGCGTCCCTCCTTCTCTCCTCACCCCTGCCTCTGCCAACTTTGCCCTCTCCTGTTCCTTCCGCCTGTTCTCATCTTCTTTATCTCGCGCAATTTTGGCCGCCTCCTCTTCCTTTCTTTTGTTCTCCGCCTCTTTCTCTGCGGCCTTTCGTTCTCTCTCGGCTATCTTCTCCTTTTCTACACGAGCATTCTCCTCTTCGACTCTCCTTTGCTCAGCCAGAAGTGCCTCTCTCTCTATTCTTTCCTGTTCTTCCTTCGCTTTCTTGGCTTCTTCAGCCGCCAAGCGATCATTCTCCTCCTTCCGGACCCTGGCGAGAGTGGCAAGTTGCTCTAGGAGCTCCTTCTCTTGTGCGCCTATCTGCGTCAGTAAAGAGTCTGACGCAGATATCAAGGGTCCAGAAAGTGGATCAGAGGCTGCGGAGGGTGGTGATGGTGCTGGCGGCTGTGTAATTCCCGAGCGTGGCGATGGAGCGGCAAGTGTTGCCGACGTGGACGGGGTCACCACGGGTGCTGCGGGTGCTGCGGGTGCTGCGGGTGCAGCTGGTGCAGCTGGTGCTGCGGGTGCAGCTGGTGCTGCGGGTGCAGCTGGTGCTGCGGGTGCAGCTGGTGCTGCGGGTGCAGCTGGTGCGGAGGGTGCAGCTGGTGCGGAGGGTGCAGCTGGTGCGGAGGGTGCAGCTGGTGCTGCGGTTGTTCCCACGGGGTCCTGGACGGAGGTTGACAAGCTGTCATGTGGTGTGCTTGTCAACATAGGGGGCGGAGGGGTGTGGTAGACGACATCATCCCCTGCATCCAGGGAGATCTCCTCCTCCCCGCCAAACAGGTCCTCGTCCGACTCCACCAAATCCCCCACTGGACTCTCAACCCTTGGACGCGACGCAACTCTAGGGTTGGACTGGGGAGATTCCAGTGGTCGTTTGGTTGCACGTGACCGTGAGGTCGGTGCGGACGAGCGGGACTCCGAGCGGGACTCCGAGCGGGACTCCGAGCGCGAAGTGTGGGCCGCCGATCGTGATGGTGAGACCGATCGGAAGGCCGAGGGGGACGGCGAACTGCCACTGGAAGAGGATTCGGAGGGGGAATGGTGGTGGCCCCTGTCCTCCCTACTCCTCCTGTGCTCACTTCTGCTTCGGCTACGGTGGGCACGCCTCTCGCGGCTGCGGCTGTGGTGCCTCTCCCGCCGACTCCCACGAGTGTCCTCTGGGGAACGCGACCTCCTCCTCCCCCGTGCCGACCTCCCACTGTACTCCGGTGACCGCTTAGAGTACGGCGACAGTGGGCTGGAGGACTGTGACCGTTCGCGGTGAACCTCTGCCCGGACACTTATACTGCGTGATCTGAAACCAGATGAAAAAATAGATGTCAAAATAATTGTCCGGAACGGACAATTCAATAATTACCGAATTGTCCGGGGACTTATCGGTGGGAGTAAAAGAACATATACGGTGTATTAGTGGTTCTTAGAATTAATACGCACGTTGAGGCTCCTTCGGTGGAGGGGCTTTCATATCTGGACCTGTAGCACAACAAAATTATGACTTAGAACTAGTAAGTATATGGTCGGACAATTCAATAATTTCGGAGTTGTCCGGGTGGGACAATTCAAAAATTACTGTGTTGTCCGGAAACTGAACTGACTCAGCTTTACCTCATTGCGGGCCATGTTACAAATTTGTGAAAGGCATACTCACGCCGCGTGTTTGTGCGACCGTCCACCCTTGCTGCTGCGTTCCTTGTTCCCCCTGAAATGGAATAAAAGCTCAAATGTAAGCATTATAGTTTGAATTGTCCCAAACGGACAACTGTGAAATTAATCAATTGTCCGGCAGTTAAAATCCATTATTTATACTTACGTTTGCTGTTTGAGGCGGCGGATCTCCTCGTCCTTGGCTAGATTTTCCGCCTCTTTCGCTGCCAATTCTTCAGCCATAGCCGCTGCCTTGGCTTTTTC
>JAYJMH010079584.1:0-10267 GCA_036873815.1 Phacellophora camtschatica | reverse complement strand
TATATCAACTAAATATTTTTGGCTTTTGCATCTTTACCATATATCAAATATAGTACAGGGTGTCAGAGACAAAGCTAACGGATTTGACCGGGCATTGGGGCAAATAATTGGCACAAATCTATCTAAAAAATTTCGAGCTTTCAATAATAGAAACAGTCAGTCCCAGAAGTACCCTGGGTACCAGAGTCCCTCAACAGTCTGGTACCCAATGTATCTCAGGAGGGACTAAACATCCACACATACTGAGGAGGGGCAAGCCGTTATTTTAATGTAATGATTTAACCTTTTAATTTTGTAATACTGTATTAGAGGTTTTTATTTCAGAACTTTTTATCTCCTGGTTGAATCGCTGAAAAGCGCAAATAGTTCGTATATATTTTTGTATATATCTTGTATATAGATTTTAGTGGTGGTAATATAGTTTTTCGAATAAATGTTAAGGTGAGCCAATATAGATATCATTATTATTTTGGTTGTGTGTGTTTGTTTGTTTGTTTGTTTGCGTGTTTATTTGATTGTGTGTTTATTTGATTGTGAATTTGTTTGGTTGTTTGTGTTTTTGTTTGTGTGTTTAATTGTTTCTGAATCTGTTTGATTGTTTGCTTGTATGGTAGTTTGTGTGTTATTTGCTTGTGTATTTGTTTGGTTATTTGCGTTTTTGTTTGTATTTTTGCGTGTTTATTTGCTTGTGTTTTCATTTGCTTGAAAATTTGTGTTTTTGTTTGTGTATTTAACTGTTTTGTTGTTTCTTTGTTTGTTTGTGTGTTTATTTATGAATCTGTTTGATTGTTTGGTTGTAGGTTGGTTTGTATGTTTGTTTTTTTGTTTGTTTCTTTGTTTGTGTATTTGCTTGTTTGTAATAAAAGTAGTTTTTGATCGATTTGAATGGCGGTTCTTTCCGAAGATTCTTCATTTTTTGTGACTACGATTTTGCGGAATTTGTCAGAGATCATAGAAAAACATTACTTGAATCAGTAACTTTATTGCTTTGTAGCTGTCAAAATTGGACAGGGTAAGGTAGGGGATAAGATACTATTGGTACAGGAAGCAATAAATTGTGGTGGAGCTTGGAAAGCAGGGGGCTCCGTACTCCAAAACATCATCAATATCAATTGCTTTTACTACTCCGGCAGTGACCAGCAATTAATATGGTCATCGTTAAACCCCTAGAACGATTTAAAAACATTGAACTCATTCTTAAAAATTCACGAAGACAGACCTGTTTCTATCCAAGCTTTAAAAATATATCTGTAAAGCGATGAAATTTAATGTGCAAAAAATAGATCCCTTATAAATAAAACTGCAAATTAGGATCAAAATGTTTTCGAGAACAATTGAAAAACAATATAATGATTTTATAAACATTGAGGCTAAAGCAAAATATCCTGTTTCTGAATAGCAGGGATCTACTGTATTGCTTTAAAATCTTTTTGTATGCAGCAATATATGCCGACAGAAAGTTTATCCGTGTTTTCCGGAAAACTGAAAAGCGTGGTCTGCAAAACTTTTATTTAGAGCTAAACCTTTTTGATGCCCCTCGATGCATTTCAGCTGTCTAAATGTTTGCAAGATTACGGAGGCAAAGGCAGCCCAAAAGAGATAGGGAGGGTTCAAATACAATTTTGCGTTACCCTATCACCCCGCATGCATACGCATTCCGGATAGGCGTATCCTCTTTTATCCGGACAAGGGCTCACGCTCCTATGTTCGGGACAAAATTTAACTTTGCGTTTGAAAAAGGACGTGGAATAAATGATTACGTTTTTTATTCATTATCTTATCATGAGTCATTCTATAATTATTATTTTTAGCAACAAATTTTGCATTTTTCCTGTCTCCGTACAAAAACACAGAAATTCATGGGCCATTCTCAAACAATTTTATGGTTCACATTTGAGAAAGAAAGAATACTTCAAAAATCGTGTATATTCGTTTATAGGCGAGTGCACTTATATGCGGGGTAATAGCACTTTGTTAGAATCTTTTGGGGTCACATGTTTTGTTGCTATATGCTTTTTAAATAAAGAACCTTAACTTTGAGCTGAGGCTGGGAGCTTCTCCATTGCTTCGAATGTAACCTCGATCCCTCTTTTGCAACCAAATTCTTATACTCACTTTAACAAAATAATTCTGAACTATATTTTTATAGGGGTCCGATACTTTGATGCTGATTTATCATTACATTTCTTTTGTCCCCATTTTGATTTTGAATATGCTGATTCCACTGATGCGTTTGCGTATGTACACGTAAGTATGTAAGTGCGTAAGTATGGTTTGGAATGTCTCGGCGCCAATAAAATTTTACCTTAGAAAGGGGAAGAGAATCTAATTCGAATCTCTATCGAGGCCCAAGGGCCATTTTATAAATCATGCCGTGTCGCGCCGAACAACACCCAGATTTTGTTCCGCCCTATTTTCTATTTCTTTATCCTATTTGTTATCCAAGACTTATAATACTAAAACTAAACTAACTTAGTTGCAAAAAAGAATTGGTCAACCCAATCACTGAGCAATGATTCCTAATCACAGAGCAGTGATTCGTATTATCTGTCTCTGATTAGCTTAAGTCAAGCTCGCACCTGAAACGCAACCAACAATTTCAACTCTAGAACCTGTAATAAAAATTACTGCAACTTTCTCGTCTCAGTTGTTGTTGAGTGGTATCAGTTCAGGAGGAGGAGCAACACAGCAAACATGTTACAAGTCTAGTTTCTGTTCAAAGGAAAGACACATCAATTAAAAGCAAGGGACTTGTGTTAACAATCTAAGATGTCTGAACAGTTCCGATTGCGCTGTGACGTAGGGAATGTGAAAAGAGAAAACAACATCAAATTACAATTCACACGAGCAATAAATGGTTTGCATTTTTAGATCAGTGTGTTTTGGATGAAAATAGAACTATGGTGTAAAGATTGATTTCCGAATGTGCACAGTGAAACATTACACTTATTTTGATATCAAATGACATCCATTGAAAAGCTATGTATGAATAAAATGAAAACAACTGTGTATGTAAGAGGATAGTAAGATTTGGGAATAAATACGTCTTCGTAAGAACAAAATTCCAAGATGACAGCTAGCAACAATCACGCCCAAAGATGACATCAAACGTTTACTATGCTGCATTTCGTTTAGATATCAAAGTGTAATAGATTAAAACACATATTCCATTTTAGAACATAGATCTTCTCGCCAGCATTTACGGAATTGCATGTTGTAATTTCTTTTGTTTTCATAACATAAAGCATGGATCACATGGATCTTTAATCTTTTTTATTTCATGTGTCATTTTAAGTTAAACATAACATAAAAAATTGGTAGGCTCTTGCAAACACTGTAATGGATGTTTTCGGACAGCAGAGCAGTTTATTGGCGGATTTAAATAGGGAAAACTTGGAGTAAATTGCTTATCTGAAGTTGGTCCAACATGCCCTTTCAAGGACTCCTATATCTTTTTGGTTTCTTGATCTTTACGATTCGATTCACTCTTCATATTTTTGTTCTTGGTCCTAACGGAGGAGCAGTTAAAATACATAGAACTTTGGAAGTATTTATAGCTTGAGCAACTAGTTGTGCCTTTAATCAATTTTTTTGCCGCATATTTTCACCAATTGGTATAAAATATATTTACATTGCAAATTCATGGAATGCTGGAAATATATATTTGAATGGCGCCTTGTTGTGTCCTGAAGAAGTAAACATTAACATAATGCAATACTTTCGATGGTTCAATATATTTTATTATTTGGTATCTTAAATTAGCCAAATTAGTATGTTTGGTATTGCGTTATCTTTCTTTCAGCATTTCGTGATTCCAACTCTAGTGCCATCGGAAGCTGCTGCACAGATTGGGGAAAGGTCTTGCAGTATTGTGCGTGCCGGCAGTATTTCAAAACTGAGGCCCTAATGCTGGACAGGGAAATTTGGATCGGAGTGTTCGGCATCAGAGGTGGAAATTCGGTTTTAAGCTAGGGGGGGGTCAAATTGCCGAAAGATGCCAAAAATTTCCGACAAAATGATGTTATTACTGATAATCCGGCAAGATCTTTAGGCGCGAAAAAAATTATGTGTGGTGTGCATGCAGGATTTTGTGTTGTGTATGCAATGCAATTTTTGCTTTATTTAAATAAAGTTTAAAGTGCACTATTTAATACAGTGCTGTGGTGGTGCTGTGGTGCGATGGTGCCGAGGTGGCGTAGTGCCGTAGTGCAGTACTTCCAAAATGGCAGCGTTACAGTAAAGACTTAGTTTTACTATGTATAGAAAAACGTCTAATGAAGACTAACTTGATAATATTGCATGACAAAATGTGTGGCCTAATTCCAGAAATAATCTTGGTTAGAAAATAACATTTGAACGACTCTGAATATTATTCATATTATTGTTTCTTAAGCTTCTGGATTTAAAAGCAGAGAAAATCATGGAAATGTGTCAACAAGTAAATGTACATATTAAATTATTTAGAAATTAAGATGCTCTTAAGAAACCTTAGTGCTCAATTTAGAACAAATTGGGAAAATTACAGTTCTAGCGTGTAAAATTTTTAATGATTAAATTATTTTGCAGGAAATGTTTAAATACTGCCTTAAAAAACGTGTTAAGATTTACATAAACCAGATAAGAAAAATTTATCAAAAGGAAGGAAACTGTTAAAGTTTTATATAAAATGCCCATTTTCGTCTAGATTTAAAAAAAAATATACAGGTAAACGTTATTAGAAAGAAATGTTTATTAGGAATCACTGGTTTAAAATAGCGCTAGAATTTTACAGTACACTGAATTGCAAGATGAGTAGTTATAACTTGGAATGTTATTAAAATTCTTCGTAGGATGCGTACAGTTTCTCCCTACCCAGTGTTGGAGCCAAAAGGTTTCGGCATCTGATTCACTTTTCTTATCTAACGTTATTCTTTCTATTTCATAAGATGTGGCATGGCCGCTACAGTGATACGCATGCGTTACAATGGTTCGGCGCGGCATATCGCGATTGGTTTAATAAGTCATTCTGGGTTAGACTAGCTCCAAGTCAGTGCCGTCTATTTCCGTTTCGTTAATCAGTAATATTTAACAATAAAAGATGTGTCATGGCGGAGGAAAATATAACCTGCGGAGGTAAATGGTTTGATTAGTTGAACCAAGTGTAAAATTGGTTTTATAAGAGTGGCCCCGGGCCGTACCAACCAAAATTAATTCGTCGTACAATACAATTGCAATACAAATAAAAAGCAAAACTTTTTACATCACATTTTTTTATATCTATAACTTTTATTAAATATTTTTTTAGTTTTACTAGCTGTTCTTAGTTTGATAAAGGGTTTAATTAGTCGAGTGGGGTTTCCAAAAGTGTATTGGCGCGAAATAATTCCGGACAATAGTTTTACATTGACCTCCGCCTGTAAATTGAACTTCCTTAGACATTTTTCCATTTCACTGGGCATAACTGGAAAAATAGCAAGTATATGCAGGGCAAATCATGTTAAAATTTAACCATGATAACATTTCGTAGCCAGCTTTACATATATAGATATTTGGCAGTTTTTTTAATTTGGTCCCTCGATAGAGTATTGCTTTAATTTGGGGCCCCTGCATAGAGTTAGTCCTGTTTTTATTTAGGCCTCCTTCGTGGAGTCTTTTCGTTTATTTGGGACCCCTGAAAAGATTTTTGTTCTTATTTAAGAACTCTGCGTAGAGCGAGTCTTGTTTATCTGTAAGCCTCCTCATGGATCTTGTTTCATTTGGGTCCCTGCAGGAGTCCCGGCGTCTCTTTCATAAATATAGACCTCCCAGCAAATATTCGCGCGATAAGGAGAAGGTTTCATTAATAGTCTTATTGGTTTAAGGGTTTAAGTCTCTTGGCGGCCTTTGTTAAATAGCCTTAAATGGCGAATATTTGGTATTTTAGATAATATCCCCCCCCCCCCTCATAATTGATTGACTGAAAATTATTTTGTGAAGGGATGTCCGCTGCCAAAATCCTACAATTTGAGACATCAAGTGACTACTTGTAGAATCAGGATTTTTTTCTCGCAACTAATGAGTCGTGACTTAGTTTCAGATTTTAGGTAGACGTATTGCCTCAGAGAATGCTGTTTTCATTCAACAGAGACTCATTGGAACCCCATTGGAACTTGGGCTCCAATGATAATTATTATTTGACCGCCTCCCCCTTAAGAACAATATAAAAAGCTGACAATAACTATGGATCCCCCTCCACGTTAGTGCGTACGTACTCTGTGGATGAGCCTTTTTTATTTTTAAGGAATTACATTGAATTTCCGGTTTGAATTACTCTGAACAGAATGTATGCTCCAAAAACCTTTGCGTATCGCTTACTCACAGTATAACAAGTCCTGATCGAACGTGACGCAAAAGCAGGCAAAATGCAGGGAAACAAGGAGTTGTGTACCATACAGACGACAACAACGCAACAACAACAACAACGACAACAACAGCACACCAAGAAATTATATTCCTTGGCGAAATCAACCAAAACTTGTCATCAACTACTGAAATCAGCTTTATTAATTTTCAGAAAGTGAAAGTTTTTCTTGTAAAAATTGTGCGTGCAAAAGTTTATTGTAAACATGTAGAAAAATCGTGTCATGATTTTGCTTCACTGCAGCGAATTTCATATCCTTTATGTTGAAACAGCGAAAAAACTATCTGGATCAGCACGAGATAGTATGTGTTTGTATTTAGATGGCCTTTTTTGAACGACGAAGAATACCAATACGTTCTTGGATCACGATATAATAAAAAATGTCATGATTCGTTTTAGCAAGGTTTTCAGATGCTTCTTACTTTTGTTTCGAAATATAGAAGGGCTGACGGTATTTACCTAGCATCTAAACGTATAATCTTGAAAGAGGTTTTAAAGACACAAAGACTAAATGCAATGTCTTTTTTTATGCTAGAGTACAAACATCAATCCTTGCAACTCAGCACGTACTCAGAAAGAAGTATAGACATTAATAAATTCAAAGTTAATACCGATTGTCTGTCTGGAAGATTATTAATATATTAAATGAAGAGTTTGAACTTTTGAACATTTTAACACAGCTCTTGACTTTTTTCATCTTGTTTTTCAACTTGACGTGTATTTAATTTTTTCATACGTTTGCAACAATGCTACATCCATCCATTCATTTCATTTTACCTTGACCTCACGTTTCAAGACCTGTATTTTTACGTTTTTCAGACTTCGTACACTCACACGACATTCTCATTGCGTGCTAAATAATTAATTTTACCCCCTTTGAAATTGTTAAATGCTGCATATTATTACCGCAGAATGTTAATCCTGCCGGGAGTGCTAGTTAAAAAAAAATCAGTTTTAAATCAATTTATTTTACAAAAAAAATTTAAATTACATACCAACATATTCTCTTCTTGTTTTGAATGATCTTGGCCTTTGTCTTCTTCTTAAAATAGTCCTTTTAGTTTCTTCCTTTTGATTTGAAGCTTCGTGTTGTTTTTTCTGAATTTTCTTCTGTCGTGCTGTCCTCCCGTGAACCAAAGTGTGTGTGAATGAATGTTTTTCAACCTACGCCACTCTATTTATAGTGGTGCACTTACAGCGATATTTTCCTAGATTTCGGAAAAGTAATCAGACAATGCATGGCTCTGTACATGCATCTATTTGATATCTGTTTTACAATGAACAAACACCCTAAGTAATATTTAAAATATTCGTAAACCAGGGGGATTTTGTTACTTTGGGAACTTTCATAGCGCTTTCACGGAAAGCTACAAAAATGTTTTATTACGTAAGAAGTTAAGAAGCCGGGTACAAAATATCTCAGCAGACAAAACATGCGCTTACATCTGTTTTGGTATTCTGTCCAACAAGATTAGTTTCGTGGTTATCCTTTTAGCGTGCCTGCATACCATTCATGTCTTTTGGCTTTAAGCGAACTGCCAATAAAAAAAGTACACTAAAATAACTGAAATGTACAGATAGAATATTTAAAAAAATATCTTCCTTGGTAAATGATTTATAGCTTCATCAATTCGTCAATTTGTCAATTTAAAGTAGACAAGTCATTATTTACTTCGTTCAATCTCAGCTGTTTGTTGGCTTTGTTTTCTGATTTCTAT
Source organism: Phacellophora camtschatica (assembly GCA_036873815.1). Lineage (NCBI taxonomy): Eukaryota > Metazoa > Cnidaria > Scyphozoa > Semaeostomeae > Ulmaridae > Phacellophora > Phacellophora camtschatica. The sequence goes on along the minus strand of JAYJMH010079584.1, from coordinate 2,170 downwards.
GTGCGTTCTTAAGCCTTTTTTGTTGTTATTTATGGTCTTTTGCTGTATTTTTTTTATTGACGAGGAAGAAACCGTGTGGAAGGAAATGGTGCACTATCAGTGGAAATTATGCGCAACAAAACAAAGAACAATGATAATGATTGTGGTGGAAGTGTTTTTATCAAGATTCATTGCCTTCGACAACTGAATTTTCACGGATTAAATTATTATAGGGCGCTGCGTTATGTAAAAATACGTCATCTTTGTTGTGCATTGCGTACAATTAAAAACATTTTTTCACTCACTGCATATTTATAATTCTTCTTCTTCATGCAGGCTTCAAATGCTATATATAACTCTCTTTGTACTAAGAAGGGGGGGGGGGGGGTGGTAGCAACGAGTTTTGAGTAAATGCATGTTTAAGGAGATATTTATGAACGATCAGAGCATATTTAAATGTACCCTGGGTACCAGACTTGTCAGGGTAGTTTAAATGAAACCCTTGGTGCAAAAGTATGAATTAATGTTACTCTAACTGTTTGTTGAGGCCCTACTCTCCAATTAACAAAATGTTTACATTGAAATAGTGTCATAAATTTTTTTTTTCCCTGGTAAACAAGTTTTCTAACATCAGATTCACCCTTTAGTACAATTTTGCTGATTTTCGATATTCGCATTAGAAAATTTGATATTCAATTTTCCCAGAAATTAATCATTAGAATTGAGCATTACATCATTTTCCAGTTTTGTTCAGTCGTGTTCATTATTTTGCAATGTTTTACCTCCCCCTCGAAATTTTTTCCTTCAAAATTTAGTTCCTGTTCTTGTTCTACCGAATCGAGGGCATGAGTTATGGCGCGAAAAACTAAATGTACAGTATTATGTTACATAAATGCTACATAAATGCTACGTACTAAAATACGGGACACTGGACAATAATTTTTATCTATAAAAGCAAAGGCATTTTTTAGCTATGAAATCACTTTGTTCATACGTGACTTTTGTTATTTATAGCATGCTTATTTACTATTTTGACAATGTTGATTTGTTTATTTTGTTTTCCGCACGACTGAAGGTTTTAGATTTATTTACTTATATTTATCAATTCAACATGCACAAGAGTGCCGGTAAATGACTCTGTGAGGGGAGAATTTTTAGAGGGACTTTCTCGCTCAAAATCTGTCTATCTATAAAAGCAAAGGCAGCGACAAATACCGAGGAAAAGAGTCGTTCTTTCGAAAAAGTTTCGGTTTTAAGGGTTAGTTTTGTCAATTTTCACACAGCTGTCGGTTTTTGAATTTTGAACGAAGGGAAGTTGAAAATTTCATTGTCTTTGTGTGAAATTATTGGCTAGTGAAAAATGTAGACAAAGGCGCTGATTGGTTTAAACATTATTCCCCTTGCTGCATGTATGAAGTTACATCTTCAAATGTCTAATTGTTTCTGAAATAATTTGGGAGGCAAAAGACGCCCTCAGTTGAGAATATCAATAAAAATTTACCCACTACACAACAAATGCCAATATACAAATAGGGTTAAAAACTTAATTTGTTAAATAAAAATTCTTGATACTTACAATATGGCAAGGGCCGGGAAGTGACCACCCCAACCGCTTTTTATTTGGATTATTCGATAATTTTGCTAGCTACTTTGTTACTGTTTTTGCAGCCTAGTTGTCCAGGTCTTTGAACCACATATATTTTCTTGAACGTCTATGGTTTAAATCTACATCTGTTGTTTGATTTATTACTAACTGTTGACACAGCTGGATAACGGTTTTTAAAATTGCTCTTCATATGAAATACATATAAAAACTTAATGCAAGTTTTGATTCACTTTTCTTTTAATTGGAAATATTCATATGTTTTGAAGTTTAGATTGCTTGATTTTTAATGTCATAATTTGTTTTTAACTACTTTTATGGATGTAAGATGTTCAAACAACTTATAAAAGCAGAGGATAAGATGTATTTCCCATAAACCACGTTTCATGATATCTTAACCCTACCTGGACGGGGGGAGGGGGGGGGGCTAAATTAGCCCTCCTACATTTTTCAAGACAACTCAAGAAGCGTTTTTCAGATGCTTATTAAACTTTTTGACTTTTCCTAAATGTTATCTAGGGATGTTGCAATGTGTTTGTTTACGTGTTTACATGTAAACAGTTGTCATGGCAACGGGTTTTTGAGAGA
>JAYJMH010079573.1:0-10267 GCA_036873815.1 Phacellophora camtschatica | reverse complement strand
CCCCCAGTGAGACATTAGCGGCGCTTTTGAAGAAATTGCATGCAAGGTAAATGCTATGAACCTTTATGAAATGTTCGTTCATGCACGTCCGATTGTGGAAATAAAAATGCAGGAGATAAATGAACTTTCGTGGAAATTACATATACTTGCATGCATCATTATCATTTTTATTCGGGAATGCAAAAAGTTTACATATAAATGGTTATAATAGAATTAGATATAAAAATTGAAGTCTGTCTCTTCAGTAAGTAAAGCGAGTATATTACAAAAAACTTCTGCGGAGGAGTATTCTGAAGTTTTACTAATATTTACACCAATTTGTATGCCAAAAATTGATCTTGTACTTGTACGCCAGGCTGCGGGGTGATTGTCGTCACTCTCTGGATTTTTTCGCGGGTTTAATTTAGCAGCAAGAAAGACTCTCCATCTTTGCAAAACAATATTAAGAGTTTTGTATACCTGTTTCTTAGTCATTTTTTGTTTTAGAACACTTTATTCTTGATATCAAAAGATCCAGCAAATGCAGATATAAGGCCAAATAAAATTGAGTTGTGTTGTTATTTAGATTTATGCCATCACGTTCACGGTTTATACGAAATTTATTCAAAACACGATCCACAGTTGGTAGGTGCTGTCCACATCGATTTTCAAGCCTTTAAATTCTTTTTATAATAATGGGTATTATCACATTAAAGAAGCAACAAATTGTATTCTTCAAAATTATTTCATTTGCTCGAAGCTTTAATTTCGCGACCGCCATTTCATCTAAAATGAGGTTGAACTTTAACAGCAAAGAAAAAACCCCCTGACGAGATACACAAAGAGATATACGTCAAAATATACGTCACAAAAATACAGCCGCACCATTGGCTGTTTGAGGTTGTACGGCATGCCGGGAAGCAGAACTCATCTAGCCTGCGTGCATACTCTACTATCCACTGCAAAGGAGATCCAAATTTACAAGATCCCATTTGGAACTCCTTCGCAATGGATAGTAAAGTCTGCACGCAGGCTAAGCTCATCCGGCTTGGGCCGTAAATAATAATACTAATAAATCTAAATAAAATAAATCATAATACATATTTGTTATTTGTTAACAAAAGTTGACAGCTGCAAGAGAAGACAAGACAGACAGCTGGAAAAAAGACAACTTGTAAACATAGTCTTGTAAACCGCCCTTATTTTAATTTATGATTGGATAATTGTCAAAATCTATTCAAGATAAAAAGGGGTTGAAAAGCATTTGTAGCTGTGTACTGCAGGCATCTATAATTTAATAATCAAAATTTCTTTGTAAAAAGTCTCAAAACTTTACGTTCGTATCGTAAATACAAGATGCGAGTAATGCTTCTGCACATGTTTGAAAATATGTAACCACGGGCTTTAGGAATAATGAAGTTTGTATTTATTCCCATTTATGTTCTTTTTCTCATTCTACTTGTCCTACATTCCGTTGGTTGAATTCGTCAAACCATGGAATGTAGGACATGTAGAATGAAAAAAAAAACAGAAATGGGATGACCGAATTCCAATCACGGAATGTAGGACAAGTAGATTGAAAAAAAAAGAAATTCTAATTGTTTTGCTACTCTGTTAGAAAAACGTTTTTGTTCGTTTGCAGAACCTTTTTTGTGTAACCTAACAGCTGTTGCAGTATTTCGAAGGTTACTCGAGGTGTAAATAGAGCTTCTTGTAAACATGTTACACAAGCAAAAATGTGCTCACCTCGTTAGCCAAACACTTAGATGTCCATTCTAATACTTGTTTATGGCACAAAAAAGTTGCTAAAGTGCCATAAAAATGTTTATTTTTTAAATCTATTAATTTGCATATGAGAAAAATGAATCTGAAAATAAAAATGTGATATGAGAGACGGTTTCCTTTATCATATATTTTTAAAGTTAGGCACTTCGACCAAAAAAGTGTCACAAAATAAAACGCGGTCGAGAGCCTCGTTTTCATTCAAAATGCAGCTTGTGACGTAATAAGCAGTGCACGCCGTTTGGAAGAACAGAGATGTCCATATGAGGCTGAATGTCATTCTGCACATACAAAAGAAGATATGTCATGGCCATATCTCACCAATAAATAAAATTCCTGAAAACAAAGACATAACAATTGTCAAATCATGTTTGTACTTTTGTTGCCACCTGTCACAAGTGTATCCACTGTCACCTATCGCAATATAGCCAGTGGTGGACTGGTTCAGAAACTAACCGGCTATATGTGTGAACATTCCCTTGTAAAGATGGCTATTTCTCCTAAAAACGATTGTTTCTCCTAAAACTGGCTATTTCTCCTAAAAATAGCTGTTTTTCCTTTTTCAGTTAAAAAGGAAAAGGGTATTCTTAATTTTCTTTAATGATTCCATTTTGCCTAATCTAGAGGGGCCTATAGGCGCGGACCAGTTAATTAAGTCTTTCCAGCGCTCAAAAAACATGAACGGTCTAAATCCGACATTTACGAATAAAATATTTCCTATAAATGATCTTCCCTATCAGTTAAGACAACTCCAGTTCTCAAAAATGAAACCAAAATACAAAGTTTATGGATTCAACACTGTATCATACAGATGTCGACAGATCTGGTCCTCTATTCCAGAAAATATGAAACTCCAACATTAAACAATTTCAAAAACCGAATAAAAAACCTACAATTATTTAATTGCACTTGTGACTTGTGTAAAACATACATCCAAAATGTTGGCTACCTATGATACAGTTAATTATCATTATTATATCTTTTAAATTCGTCATATTCAATCTAAGTCATTTTATATTAACATATTTTATATTCTAGTTGGTATAAATTAGCTGCATTGTATTATTTTAATATTAATATAGCTATATTAAAAAGCCAACTATAAGGAAAGAATAAAAAAAAACATTTTAGCTTTCGAAGAAGGCGTTTCAGCGTTAGAACATCTGTTTTGAGTTGAAATCAAGTTAGCTTTTCTTGATATTTGAAAGATGACTTTTTGGCATAATTACCACAATCATCTAACTGCAGTATATTTTTAAATCGAAAGATTTAAGGATTTGATTTTTAAAGAAGCGTTTCAACTTCAGAACAACAGTTACGAAACATCACTTCTAGGACATAATTCACAGCTTTATTCATTATATATGAGAGATATCGCGTAAATATCGAAGAGCACGTGGAGACGTAGCCTAATTGCGTGTAAGACATTTTCATGCACACGGATTAAATGTCGATATCAAAACATCCTATTGTGAATTTGCCATATGCCTTACTCTGCATGTTCCGAGCAAGTTTGGAAATACAACCTGTGTCAACTCGGATAGGATTATGATAGAGCTTATTAACATGGCATTTTACGAACCTTTAGTTAAGAAATAACGCTTTTCGAATTTGGTTTTGTTGTATAAAAACAGGAGCACAAAGGATTTCGTTTCGAAATAATATCTTGTTGGTTGTGGTAGGGCAACGAACACACAGAGAACATTGCGAGAATTTAACGCTTGCAAGTAAAATGCTTGGAAACATTCTGCGATGATAAGTAAGTTGTTTAATATTCTTTTGCTTTTTGGTAATTATTTCATATTTTATTCGAGGTTGAGGAACTGTTAGAAACCTACAAAGCAGCATATGATGTAGTGATTGTCCAGGATGAGAGTTGGGATGTTATTAATGTTTTCCTCCAACAATTGCTCAACCAAGACATTTGAAGTATAAGATTTTAAGTTTTTTTCGTGTTGGAATAATTTTGAAAACTTTGACGTATAAAACCTTTCAAAGCTGTGAAAATATTGTTAGTATTATGCACTGTACTTTAAAATCAAAATAAGTGCATTTGTATCTCAAATAAGGATTATGGAGTGCCAAAAGGTTCGAAACTACTTGTGTGGGGATCGTCCTACTTGTGTGGAGATCATGTTGCTTGTGTGGATATCACGTTGCTTGTTTGGAGATCACGTTGCTAATTATATTCAAGTCGAATTTTAATCTATTAGGCCTTTTTGTGGACAATTAAGATGTGAAATGAAATTCTTAAGATGACCATAGAGGTTTTAAGATGACCCTCGTCTTGACATATCTGACATACCGCTGACTGAAGACGAAGTAGCAATCTCTGAACAATTAAAGCAGGGGGGACATAAAATAGAGTATGATCTCCATACATGTAGCATGATCTCCATACAAGTAGCACGATCTCCACGCAAATGGCACGATCTTCATACATGTAGCACGATCTCCATACATGTAGTGTAGCACGATCTCCAAAGAAGCAGGGTAATGTCCACACAAGTAGGTTTGAGCCTTTTGGCACTCCATAAAGTAGAATGGAAAAATGTTATTCGCATTGAATAATAATTTGCAAGTATATGGACTAGCGTTGCATTTAATGTGCATTTTATGTTGTTTGTTGAAAACAGATGACTTTTTAATTGATGTATAATAAATAATGGATTATAAAAAACAGTACAAGAACTGACAACGGTTGCTCATTATTTAATGTCAATGATAAAAATAAATATGACGATATAAGGAGGTGCTGTATGAAAACTGACCCTTTTAAACATTGTAATTCCAAACGAAACACTTGTTTTGCAGTTTAAAGTCTCATTCCATAAACTCATTTTTTCTAGGTTTTTGTTTCTGGAAATTTATTTTTATTTCTTCGTGAAATAGAATGTAAATCTTGGAGCTCTGAAAGAAAACCTAAAGTATGGAATTTAACGAAACTCAACGATTAATAATTGTGAAGAGTTTTTGTCAAATATCATTATCCATCTGAGCCTTGTTAATCCAGCCTCGCCCAATGTTTGAACAAAATTACCGAAAACTGGTAACTTTAACGAAATTTCTCGTTCAAATATTTGCCTAATTTTGTGGATGAGTCGTTGCAGCTTTAAGCTATTTGTACGTGTTAAGTTTTGCACGATCACTTGGGGGCATGTATAAATATACATAGTCTGATAAATCACTTGCCCTCCGTGCCTTGCAACATCCCGTGCCCCTGTGCCTTACAACATTCTGTGTTCCCGTGCCTTACAATATCCCGTACCCGCGACTTATGAAAGTGCCACATTTTACTGATTTGATGCTTGCTACAAAATAGTCAATATCGAAAAAACCAATTTGGTCTTTCCTCTGCGCAACTACGTAGAAATGTACAAGATTGGTAATAAAATCAAAGTTTGTTGATTTTTCAAACGCCGTACGTTTTCTGGTACTCAAGGTATATGTGGTATTGCTTATGCAGACATCGGATTTTTTTAAACATTTTGGAAACAGAAAAATTATTGATCTGTCGGCCTTTTTGCAACAATTATCTGTTTTAAAGAACATGTAGGCCTACCGTAATAATTCGATTAAGCCCCCATCTCGAATAAGCCCGCCTATCAAAGGTCGAATTTTGAATAACCCCCCCCCCTCCCCGGGGGCTTAATCGAATTATTACGGTAAATAGAAGCCATACATTTTGTTCAGACCTCATGCACTTAAATTCAGTACAGTTCTTGAAGCAGGATAATTAGATTCAAATTATTTCTACATACTTTTTAATTCCTTTTTAAACTTATTTTGCCATTACTTACACCATAGCTGTTATTAAAATTTAATTACATCATACCCTCATTATAGGTCACAGAAAGTAGTTATTTTACCGAGCATTAGGTTAAATTTAGCAATTATAATTTTAATTTACTTAGCTATATGGTATTTTGTTTTTAAACGATGTAACTCGTGGGCTGGTAAGCTACAAATGATTCTATTTTAATATTTGGAACAACAGCTATATAACCTTATTGCTTTCAAATTCTATATTTTAACACTACATATAATCAACGAGTTGAGGTTGTCTCTGAGACGTAATAATAGAACAACATCGTGGAGAGCGGATATGTTAAATACCGTTGAATAGGAAAGGCTTGGAGGAAATATCAGGCAGTTTCGTTAACAAGCAAAGGGGCCACCACTGCACTGCTACTATGCCATTCGGCGCTGTCGTGTCGTATTCGAATTGAAAAGTGATTATGCGGAATATTGTGGTGAGTAATTTGGTCTTTAAGCTGTATTCATTCGTTGCCTCAAGAACCGTGAATGTATCTTATTTTAGCTCCTTACTCCGTCATTTTGTTTTCTGTTCTGGGCCCCGCGCATATAATCATAGCGCTCCTCTGCTTCGTGTTCAACGTTAGTATGTCTGAATCTGTGTTTTCAGCTTGAGTAATTATTTTGAGAATTTTATTCTCATAATTTGTAGAAATTTCAAAATACAACGTTGCCATTTTGAACGTGCTCTATCGATATAAGAAAAGAATTCAAATGCTTAAATTTTGCTCTTTAGAAATATTTTGGCAATATTTATTGTTAAAATACTAAGGAATCATCAAACATTCTTTGTCATCAAACCAGTCGTTTGCCAAAGAGGGCGATTTTACATAATTCATCTAGAAGACGATCTTGCATAATATTATATAAAGTAATCAAACTTTCCATCATTGATAATATTTCATTAGAATTTGTTTCCGTGAAGTTTGTTGTAGCTTAAAAACATATATTGTGCGTAACCCACGCTTCCTATGATCGTGTTCTTCTGAATCATTCAATCTTTACTTCATGCAGGTACTTTTTTGGAAAACAAGAAGTTTGCCTGCAGTGAATTCTCGTCGGGCAGATATTTTATGTCGTAAGTTTCTATTACATTTTATGTCCGTAGGCTACTTTTATAGATAAAAATGCATGTGCTCTTATAACTGTTTTTTTTTCAGACAAATGTATCGAAACTGTGTATTTTTAAAGAACAACAAAACTTTTTCGTGAAATTTTATCTGTATGCAGGGAACAGATTTCATATGTAGAGTCTGCATGGTTGGAACAGAGAGTGCCGTAGAAAAAATATTTTATGGGGGAGGGAAAAAATATTTTATGCGGAAGTTTATTGCCCACACTTTACGCCAAGTAAACAATAGAAAAATATGATATTTGACAAAAAGTGGGGGTAATCGCCCTCTCCCAATGCGCTCTACGGCCCTGACTGACAGAGGAACAGTACATTCGGTCGAATTTAAACATTTCTTCGTTGCATCTTCGTAAATTCGGTGAAGAACAATGTCTTGCGTTCATTTGTTTCGTATTTACTGCATTCATGTTTATCACAGATTTATTTTATTCGTTATTCATTATTCATTTGGTCAACATGCCTTTTACTTTACCCATTTGAAATTCGCTTCCTTTATGCCGGATGACCCAAAACGAACTATCTTTGTTTGCAGGGCTGTAGTTCAAAATTTGTGAGGCTACTAAACTCAAATTGTGCTCAAAGCGATGTCCGAGGAGTAAACCTATAGTTTGGAATATCATCAAGTCATCTGCAATCACATTTACCTGTCGAAAACTGGAAATTAAAATTGCCTTCATTTGTGAACTTTCTAGTCAATTTGAAATTTGTCAAGAATGCCATTTATTTCCATCGTTTTGACTTTAAAACAGCCTGGTTGTTCCAATACCAACTTGGGAGTTTGATGAGTAAACCTTTTTCGAATTGTATACTTCAAAATCGCCATTAAAGCAAGGGATTGTTAATTATGGAAATGAATAGCGTTTCTATTGGTCGACTTGAAAGCTCACGAATGAGGTTAATTTTAATTTCCAGTTTTGGACAGGTTACCCACAAATGTAGATGACTAAATGATATCCCAAACTCTTTAAGTTTGCTCTTATGGCGTCGTTTTGAGCACAATTTTTTAATTTATAGCCGCCCGGTAGATCGTGCTAACATAGTTTAATCTAAGAACAAAATTTTGCATTTCTACCTATGTTCTCGTTAAAGTTATAGTGAGGTGAAGATTTGAAATTTATAAGGAATTAGGACAAATGTTTTCTTAATGTTTCTTTCACTTTCAAAGATCTACAAATTTAAAATATTTCCACATTACAATAATTTTGACAAAAATATAGGTGGAAATGCAAAAATTGGTTAGTTCTCGGAATAAATTTAGCTTCCAGAATCCAATTCAAAAATCAAAAATTATACATCTAAAAAGTTTCATAATGACGGTCGGTCTTGATAGCAACAAAAGATGGATTAAACGTCATCAAGAGCAAAATTCACTGTTGTTTTTGGCAAGTTTCACAGAGAACTTGCTCCTTCCCAATGACGTCAGTTTATTATGTTGATTGCCTGTTAACTGCCTATTTATAGAACAGTTAAACATGGATGCTGCTAATTTTCCATATTCGGAATTCAATATGTTTTCCTGTGTTTAATTTTAAAATTTATGTACACTCATAAAACTGTTTTTTATTTACTTAAATATTTTGAAAGTTGAATTTACGAAGTTACCTGATTTGATTGACTTGCCACGAGTCACGAGTCTTTGATTTGTACATTCGAAGAAAATTTTAATGAATGCATGCACGTTTTTTTACGAGAAACTCTTTATAAGAAACTCACTTGTGAAACCCAAGAAACTTTAACAAACTTTTACTAATGAATGAAAAATTGCTAAGAAAATGTTTAGTCAAGATTACATAATGCTTAATGATTTCAACAGAGTGGACATGATGCTAGATTGATTCAGTAAAGAATTTTTATCCTGTACAATATATACCCAGTTTGTGTAATATTTTTGTTGAAAAAAAGAATGCATAGTAAAAAGACGGAATTTTTTTAACCATACAATTAACTTTTCAAGAAACTTTTACTAGTGAAAATTGGTAAAATGGTCAAAAATTAAGAAACTTTCACTAGTGGAGCTTTAGCCATGTTTCCTATAGCAAAAATACGTGTAAACAATTTAAGACGCGAGAGAAATTTTGAGATATTTCATATTATTTAATCAGATTCTGCAAAAAAATTTAGTCTGAGCCAATTTTTTCATTTCTAAATATTTTTTGTCAAAGTTACCGCCATACACAGATTTTTTTAAGCTTTTTAGGAAATTTATCCCAGAGTTGGTAAGATGCTTCCCATGTTAAAATTCACTTACTCATACACACCATCTCTAGATACATGACAAATATCATTCATTCTTAAAATACAGCATTTTTTATAAGCAACTGCTTTGTAAGCAATTGTTCTGAAATTCGTCTGATATGAGAAAGCCATTTTGATAAATTGCAATTTGAACAAGCTTTCGCAGTAGAGCACTGTGTGGCCTGTTCAAGCACAGTATTATTTTCAATTACACTATTTTCAATTCCCTGTAGTTTTTCAATCATTATTTAAGCCCTATTCTAAAGATTTAAGCAACCATTTAAGCAACTTGAGTTCTAAATTTGGCTGAAAGGGAAGCAGTTTCAGTACAACCCAAAATTCTAAGTTGCTTGTAAAAAGATCGCGTTCAAATTTCAACATAACTTCAAGAATGAAATGTACCTCTCTTATTTGTCAGATATCTAGAGATGGTGTGTGTCACTGTCTCGACTGTCGAATGATTCGTGGCAGAGTCGTGCGTGATTACTGTCGGGGAATACTGAGTCAACGTGTTCTTTCACAGCTTAACGTAATCTCCACACGGCTTAGCGGAACTGCTGTCATATATTTTTGTTTCCACTTTTGTCTAACTCAGTCGTATATTCACATGCCTGTGTCTATCTGCGCACAACAATTTCTGTTGTTTCATGGTTGTTTACACCTATGACTCTATTTAAACATATTTAAACTTGATTCACTCCATTCAAACATCTCTGACGTATGCATAATACAAATGCATATTTCTATTTACCGTTTTGTCTATTTTCATTTAAATTTGAAAGTAAACAGACGCAAGAACATCGATTATTAGGTAGATATTTGCACTTCAAATTTTTCAATTTATTTCCTTTTATGCAGGTGACACTAAATTTTATTCCAAGAACGAAAGCAGTAGTTCTCACTTCATTTTGGAAAATGAATATTTAGTGAAATGATTATAAATGACCAGGAGGATTACAAAATCGATTAAGTTTGTTTTTTTTTTCAGAGGAATCATCTAACATTGCAGAATCAACACTGATTCAACCAAGTTACTCATATTTTGGTAAGAAAATGTTTTTTAAAGGTTAAATATGTAACAACATTCATTTGCGTATCAAATCACGACTTTTTTAATAAGAAACTTTAATCGGAACTTAAGCCCCAGCCAAACGACTGGATTTTTCAGTGGATTTTTTTCTCAACAAAAATCCATTAAACAATCCAGTCGTCTGGCCACCTTGTCCAGAGTTGTCCACACGTGTACAGCGTTGTTCAGCGTTGTTCAGTGAAGTTTGATCGCTTTCAAAAATTTTACTGAACAAGTAACGGAAAGGATTAAAT
>JAYJMH010079562.1:0-10269 GCA_036873815.1 Phacellophora camtschatica | reverse complement strand
GAATATGCAGTCTTGCCAAATGTTTAACTGTTTAACTGGAAACAACTTACTAGAGAAAGAAGTTGTAGAATAGAACAAATTGGAATAAAATAATTAAAGAAAGACATTTTGCTTTCTGTTTATTCCATATGCTCTCATTATTTTGAGTATTATGTGTCCTCGCCCCCATGCGTTTTAACATCATATACCCCCATGTTTTTATACCTTATACTGATTTAAAATAAAATCTCGTCTTGATATAGATTTTGAGGAAATAAAATTTGAGGAGAAAGATTGAACAGGTTCTTCATATCATCATCAACTGTATTATTATTCATTAAATTCTTTAATTTTAAAATTAAATTCCATATTCCAGTTTTTAAAGTGGAAATACTTGGTGCTCTTAACACTGGGAGAAAAATCCACATTCCACATAGAACATATTCCAAATTCCACATTCCATGTTTTAGAGAGATCTTTTTTGAGAAAATTTGAAAATTGTAGTGCACAACACAAAATGTTCACAATTGAAACTGTAAGTGTTAATTCAGGGGCGAGACCAGACCACTCTGGCTACCTACCTATTTCCTACACACAAAATGTTGTTGCGTTGCAAATTTGCAGAAACTAACGACCAGGGAGTAATTTTGACGACCACTTACACTACTTTTCATCAGATCAGCTGCCATTGCAGCAGCTGGTGATTCGAAGACAAATTTTTCTATTTCTTTGATTTTTGTCCAGTTCATGTAATCATTGAAATAAATACCCTTTCCGTCTTCTTCTTGAAGCCAATCGCAATGTTTACTGGGGCATTCAAAGTTTTTTTCGATACCCTGATGTGCCAATTCTAACCACTTTTGACTAAAAACATCTCTGATACAAACAACGCCATTTTCTTGAAACTCGTCAATATCATTTCTAGACAAAACGGCAGAGTTTGAGTGATGGATACATTTAAATGCAGCAATCCTTGAAATCAATTGGGAGCGAACAAGTTTATTTGCATTTCGAAAGAGAGAATTTTCAAGCGAGGAAACCAATCGCAACATCTTCTTGGATCCAGTCGTCTGTGCAGTTGAAAGTCCGGTGTTTTAGTTTTCCTAATTCACCATTCCAAGCACCTTTGTCAGGGGGTTGCGTTTTTATCTTGTTTTGTTTGCTTTGTTCAACATTTAATACAAAGGAAGGAGAAATAAAAACGTCTTCAATTTCTTCTTCTTCTTCAATTTCTCTTATGTTCTTTCACTTTATAAAAACATTTACATACATTTTCCTTACGCATAAACTGTTAATAATTTGTTTCAACTGAAAAACATCACCATGTTTTTTGTTCAGTGTTTTGTGACAACAAAAGCACGGGAATCTGCAATGTATCTTCACAATTTATTTTTCTGTATATTTTATGTTTCAGAATTTTCAGGACTGGTTTTAATTATCTTGCTATTCAAAATTTCATGTACACTTTTTTTATAAGAAACCTGTCTATAAGGCTCAACTGGTGAGTATTTTTTATATTGAACACTTTTTGACCACTTTTCACTAGTAAAAGTTTCTGAATTGTATACATAAAATAAAAATTTTGAGTGACATCTATGTCACAAAAACAGGAAAATACATGTCCTTTAAGGTCATAATTATTTTTTGGGCATAATTTTGTATAAATGCTTTGCTCGAAACTAGCAGAAATAGCTGTTTTAATTTTAGTAATTATTTGGTAGACATGATCTTACACTATCTTCTTGTTTTCAGTTTTGAACTTTTTACGAAAAATTTTGGCATTAAAATGTATTAAATAATAAACTTTTCGACAAATTTTATTATGACTTAAAAGTATATAACTAGAGGATTTAAATAAGATCAAGAGTAACAAAATCAAATGTTTCTGAGCTGAGAAATTTTGACTGAATTAGGCCTAACTTAAAAAATTGATTTCTTCGCAACCAGATAGAGATTTTGATATGGAGGGTATGATTAGACTTACTGGTACATCGTAATTATACAAAAGGTATGATATAAATCTAGTTTTAAAAACAGTTATAAAATTTTGAGAGAAAAGTGTGTTGTACGCTACAAAACTATCATCTTCAAAAACACAATTTTTGTGTTGTAATGATAATTTGTCAAAAAATATTGCGAAATTTAATGATGTATGGACTTTTAGCCCATTATAGACGTTATATACTAGGGGTGGGGGAGGGGAATATAGTATTGAAATTGATTAGTTTTCTTTATTCAGTTTTCAAAATTCGTTTCTCTTAAATTTTAGATTGAGCTGGGGCTATAAAAATTTTGTGGGCGAAAAAGTTTGTTTGTTTCTGTTTGTTGACGTTGTACTATTTGTAACTGCAAGATATGGCAAACAAATTGCTAAATCAGAGCAAAGCAAGTTTTTGATCTCAAAAATATTAGAACAGCATTTTGAATGAAAATTTTTTTCATAGATTCTGCTGAAAATTGAGTTGTTCTTTTTTAGAAACACAAAATGAACAAAATGAACAAACTTCGGGATATGGTCTAAAATAAAAATGCATCAAGACTACATATTTGAAATAAATTCATAATTAAATGTCTAATAAAAAACATCTGAAGTATATTTTCATTTTTATCCGCGAGGCTTCCATTATTCTCTTTTTCCTTCCGTTATTCCCTTTTTCCTTCGGGAAAAATTTAATTCGGAAAGTCAGACTTTGGGATTAATTTTGCGAAAACTGGGATAGTTTTACAGATTACGCATGTTTTTACATAACTTTATTTTTATTTTTATGTGGAGATGGATTTTTATTTATTCCTGGAGGTAGGCCTTCCTTAGCTAGCCTGCAAGAGAGATATTAAAAAATAGCGAAGTCTAAATGAAGAAAGATATTTGAAAACCTCAAATAAATTGGGAACACGACCCTGGTGGGACTCGAACCCACAGTCTCCAGCTCCGGAGGCTGGCGCCTTATCCATTAGGCCACAGGGCCTTCATAACGAGGCTGGTGTTTTTTAGTTTGGTTTCCTACTTTCCTGGTGAAGCCGTAATGGCGCGAAATTTATGACCATTAAATTGTTTTATTTATAAACAGAGAGATGAAAAGATGAGGTTCAGAGCGCGTATGACAGACATCAACCACATTCACAGTTTGACAAGTAAGTTTTCAGATTGATAAAAATAAGGTTGTAAAAAGTAATTGCTGCATGTATCTGTATGTTTCTTATTGTCCTAAAAAGCCAAACTGCTCTGACTGGACTTTTGCTACTGTATAGTAAGTAGGCCTAATTTCAGCAAGATCTTTGGGGCACAAAGCAGCCTTCTTCTATTGCTATTTTTACGGTTTTATTGTGTAATATTTGGTGCAGGACAGCACAAAGGATCCAGCCCCCCCCCATCCTTGCTTTTTCCACCCCCTTTAAAATTAAGAGAATTATTATGTGAATGGCGAAGAACATTTTCAAGTCAGATTTTCGAGAGCTTTCCATTCTCCTTCACAGTTGTTATAATTCCCACAGTGGTTATAATCTCCACTGCAGAGGAAAAGGTGAACTCCCATCCATCGGAGGAGGAGAGTGGGCTTCGTAAGAAAATATCTAAACATACAATGCTGTGATAATTAATAGTTTATTTGAATTTGAATGAAAGTAAAATGGAGATAAATGCCTTTAAACTGCCCCCTTACACAGCCACCATTAAACAGCCCCCTTCCATCATGAACTGAAAATATTTGTTTGCAGTTTACCTCTTATGTAAAATAATAAAATAATAATGATAATTATAGTTTACATAACAAAATGGAAAATTTGCCGTTAACTAATCATAATCGTGAAATATCTATCCTGTTATTTATAAGAAACTAGAAAATTCACTGTTAACTAATCGCGAAATATCTATTATCTTAAGTACTATTGATGATTATCATGATAATATACATAACAAAATAGAAAATTTGCCATTAACTAATCGAGAAGTATCTATTCTGTTATTTATAAGAAAGTAGAAAATTTTACCGTTAACTAATTGCGAAATATCCGTTTTGTTAATAAGAAAGAAATGGAAACTTCACGGTTAACTTATTTCGGCATATTCGTTCTGTTGTTCATAACGAAATTTGCCGTTAACTAACTCACAAAATATCTATTCTTTTAAGTATTGTTGTATTATATTACAGATATTTTATTATAAGAAACTGGTTTATGAGAAACTAGTACTACAATGGCCAAAATTTTTAAAAACTCAAGTACCATGTTTGAGAAAAACTAAGAAACTGCCAAAATTTTGTTTCTAGAAAAAGAGTCATTTGACTCAATGACACAATTTGTGCGTAAATGACTTTGTAAATATCAATTAAAATGTTTGTCTTCAAACAATTGGTAACTTTTGGCCTTGATGTACATGGCTTTTTCAAGACGACCCACAGGTAAAAATGCAAAATACATGTCATTTGCTGATAAAAAGGTTCAATTTAAAAGCATAAGACAATTTTAGGCCCAAAATAAGAAACCAATTAAAAAACTTTTAGTACTAAAAACACCAAAATTTTTCATGCAAAATTAAGAAACTTTTAGTAGTAAGTGCTGATCCAAGATTCTTAGAAAAAAATATGTGTACTCTAAACTCAATTTCATTACTTGCTTGCCACAATATGTAGGTATTATATGTAATTCTCAGCAGAAAAATGAAAGAATATACAGGACATAAGATTCGAATGTTTTACGAACATATCATGAACACTTATCAAAATTCGAAGGTATGATGCGATTTTTAGTATTTTAATTTTAGTATTACTAAAATACTTTTAGTATTTTATTGATACTAAAAGTGTTCTTTTCTCTAAAAAGCCAATGTATGTGACATTCATTGCATGAAGATATATTTTCCAAGCAGGTAAAAAGTAATCTGCGTAACGAAACATAAAATTCTTGTTAACCAATCAGGAAATATCCATTCTCTTACGTATGTATTGTTTATATTGTTGTATGTCATATTCCTTAACTGAACACAAAATCCGCGTTTTCTTACAACACAAAATGAAATAAAAATATATACAGGACACAAAAAAGTCTCGGCGTTTGTTGCATAATAAACTACGAATCAAGAAACTGGTTCAATGATATTCATGGATTCAATTTTCCATTTTGTTATGTAAATTGTTAATGATTGTTGTCATAATTATTATTATTATTATTATTATTATTATTATTATTATTATTCTCATTATTAATATTAATCAGATGACCATATTAGTAATGTTATATTATTATTATATATAAGGAATAAACTGCAAAGAAATATTTTGTCAAGTATTACTCTAAACTGCATATTGTGCGGATGTCATATGCTCCTAGTGAGAGGGATGATGCCAAAAAAATTTCTCTGCTCCTAGACTGTAATTTGTTTCTGCCATCTGCACAATTGACTAGCAATCCAGAGCTGGTCCCAATTTACACTGGTGGACAAAGACATTTTGTTTAATCCATAACAGTATACAGCCCAATCAACTCACCAATGAAACAGATAAATTGTACAGTCTGGGTTGCAACCAAAGAAAGATTCTGAACTTGTTCTCAGTTTGTGGCCTTGAGCATTCTTAAAAAATCGATTAATTGAAAAATAGCAGTGAGGACAACTCGTAGACTGTATTGATATGTGTGTGTAGCCATACTGGATAGCCTAATCTTGAGAAGAAATGTAAGATACATAATTATTTTAACTTTTTTATTACAGCACCTTGCTTTTGTAATTTTAGAGATCCTAACTTCCATCAGTAAAGTATGCAAAGTTTGCGTTCTTCAACTGGGGCCATCAAGTCTTGGTTTTATATATACAGACAAAGTAGTGAGCGGAGGAACAAGACTCTGGTGCAATCTTGAACAGGTATGTTGGAATGGTGATAATCAAATTGCTTTATAATTTTCTGGATTTCATGATTCAGAATCGTTTCATTAATTAAATGAGAAAATGGCAGTTTATTTTAAATATTTAATCAGGTCTTGAAGTCTTAAAAAGCATAAATTCATTTTTTAAACTTTTAAAAGTTGCTGAATACATTTTTAACCATTAACGTTGTGATTACGGAGCCTTTTCATCTTTTTTCCAGAGTATTTATTTTTCCGCAACTTTTTTTGCAGGGAGATCTTTTCGATGAGTATCGAATAGAAGGCAAAGATAATAGAAATGAAATCTATTTGGAAATAATCACAGACAACCTTGTCAGAGCGATGAAATCTGCACAGAACTCACAAGCTGTCAAATTAAAATTGACAAGAAAACAAACTGCCTGCCTCACATTTGAAGTTTCACTGGTAAGTTTTATTGACACCGCAGGTAGAACACATGATTTTATACCGGCTAGGACAGAACATTTCCTGCCAGGCTACAGTTCAAGACATGTTTGTTTTTTACAAATTGTGAATAAAAACATGTGCAAAATGCTAACTTATAGTTTCAGATATCACACAAGTTTCTAGGGCAATGTTAAGGTATTAAAATTGAGAAACTAAGATTACCCCATATTTTAAGGTTTGGAGTCAACTCGAAGAAATCGTCTTGAATTCCAGTGCAATAAATTGAAGAGCTAAAATTATTTGCTCAAGCGAAATCAGCAATTTGAATCCACAAACGACGTAAATATTTAAATAAAAATTCACATTTGTGTGTTTCATGTGAGCTGGTTGTTTAGCTGTTGTTTGATGGACTAGAATTATTTGAATTTTTTAAAATCGACTGCAAATCTTGAAGTATGGGGTAATTACAATTTGTATATAATTTAACATTGCCCTGGTGTGATATCTGAAACTCAAAGTTAGCATCTTGCATATATTTCAATTTACTATTTGTAGTTTAACAACAGTTTTTGTACTGTAGCCCTTGAAACGGTAGGACATCTTTTGGTCCACCCATTATAACAGGACACAAGGTTTTGTAAAATTAAGGTTTTTTTTCATAAAAGTCCTCACATTTTATGATTGGTTGATGTTTTCATCTCTTAATTTCAGCCATCCCTTGTGAGCCACACAAGAAGTGTTGTACACGATGTTCCTGTCGGAATTATTCCTTCAAGATTTTGGGAAGATTATGACAAACCTTCACTACCTCAGTATGATGTGAGTCTACCAATGAACAATGGTTTGGATATGCTATAAGTTGTAGCAAACATATTACTCTTTTATGGCGCTAAATTTATTTTTTTGCTGTGCTTATTTGCTATTCAAACACTTACCTTGTCAACTCTTATTTTATATAATAATTTGAAAACACAACAACGTTGTCTGTCCTGCAACTGTCCTCCATCAAACGTGAACGACAGTATAAATTGAAAATGTTGCCTTTTGCTTTTAAAGCGAGACAATATCACGTAAATATACCTGTTATTATTATACATTGAAAATGCCTGATATGTGCGTAATTTAAAATATCGTCATTTCATAACAAAACTTCGTAATATTCAAGCCTTGTCCGTCCACCACTAAAATTTGCAGCTGTTTGGAACCTGTACATTTTAAAAACATTGTAAATCTTTACACAACTTGCGAAGAAGAGCCACAAGTTATAAAAACGTACAGATATCTTGACTAATAAATCAGGCTAAACGCAAAAAATCTACCATCACTCAAATACAAACGAAACAGATAAACACTTAAAATATCAAAGGGTTTTGCATATATTGACCCGAATCTGTTGCTCAACATAAATAATTGGAAATAGTCAGGGACAACCTTGTCAGAGCAATGAAATCTGCACAAAACTCACAAGCTGTGAAGTTAAAATTGACAAGAAAACAAACTGCCTGTCTCGCATTTGAAGTTTCAATGGTAAGTTTTATTGACGCCGCAGGTAAAGCACATGATTTGATACCGGATGGACCAACGAATTTCTTGCCATTTGGAGGGCTACAGTTCAAGACAAGACGATTTGAATTCATCAGGTGTACAATTTTTTATATAAATTAATTATTGCAGGGCTAGGCTACATCAGGGCTCTTATCCCTTGCTTCATAGGAAATTTTGATAATTTTTCAAAACTGTGTACTTTTTGCTCACATGATGCATATTTTTTTCAGATTAGTATCAGCATGCCTGTTCTGAAAACTTTGAAAAGCGTTGTGGACAGAATGAAGAATGTCAGCCATTTCGTGGTATGTTTTTAAATGATTTTCCTC
The DNA here is from genome assembly GCA_036873815.1 of Phacellophora camtschatica. Taxonomy (NCBI): domain Eukaryota; kingdom Metazoa; phylum Cnidaria; class Scyphozoa; order Semaeostomeae; family Ulmaridae; genus Phacellophora; species Phacellophora camtschatica. The sequence continues at coordinate 2,152 of JAYJMH010079562.1, read as the reverse complement.
TTTTGGTTACAGTTGTTTGCTCAAAATTGCTTGACTTTAATTCCAAGTTAAGTGAACTCGAACTTTTTGTAATAGCAAATTATCGAAAAGAGTCTTTTGGTTGATATCAGTAAGGTTGTTGAATTTTCTAGGTTTATATCGTAATATCGAAGCTTCGTTGTATCGTAGTTTCTTAGCATCGTAATGTAGCTTTCTGCACCTTGTGTATAGACTGACTCCCTTCAATTAAACTGATTCCCTTCTGATTTTAAAAAGTTAAATTTTTACCAAAAAGTAAAGCTATAATTTTTTCCCAAAAACTATGTTGTCATTTTTTCCCAAAAACCTTAAAAATCTGCTGATTTTAAAATTTGTAATTTTTTGTCGAAAAGTAAGGCTGTAACCTTGCCATTTTTGTCTAAATCTGCTGATTTTAAAATTTGTTATTTTTTGTCAAAAAGCATGGCTACACCTTAGCATTTTGGCCAAAATCTGGTGATTTTGAAAAGTCTTATTTTTTGCCAAAAATTAAGGCTATAACCTTACCATTTTGATCTAAATCTTCTATTTCAAACATTTTAATTTTTAGTCAAAAGTAAGGCTATAACCCTACTAAATCTACTTATTTTAAAACGTGTACGTTTTTATTAAAAATTTAGGCTATGACCTTACCATTTTGACCTAAATCTACTCGCTTTAAAAAGTTTAATTTTTAGTCGAAAATAAGGCTGTAACCTTACCATTTTGACCTAAATTTTCTGATTTCAAAAAGTTTATTTTTTTGCCAAAAGTAAGGCTATAACCTCGCGACTTTTGCCTAAATCTTCTAATTTGAAAAAATCTAATTTTGTACCAAAGAGTAAGGTGATAACCTTACCATTTTGGCCTAAATCTATTCATTTTAAAAGCTTAATTTTTTATTAAAAATTAAGGTTACAACCTTACCGTTTTAGCCAAAATCTGATGATTTTGAAAAGTCTTATTTTTTGCCAAGAAGTAAGGCTATAACCTTACAATTTTGATCTAAATCTTGTTATTTCAAAATTTATTTTTTAATCAAAAGTAAGGCTATAACCTTACCATTTTGGCCAAAATTTGGTGATTTTAAAATTTGTCATTTTTGTTAGAAAGTAAGGCTATAAACCTTACCATTTTGGCCAAAATCTGATGATTTTAATATTTGTCATTTTTGTCAAAAAGTTAGGCTATAACCTAACCATTTTGGCTTATATCTACCAATTTTAAAAGTTTATTTTTTTGTTAAAAATTAAAGCTATAGCTTTACCTTTAGATAAAAAACCTTACCATTTTGACCTAAATGTACTCGTTTTAAAAAGTTTAATTTTTATGCAAAAGTAAGGTTATAACCTTACTTTCTGGCAAAAGATTAAGCTTTTTTAAAATTAGAAGATTTACATCAAAATGGTAAGGTTATAGCCTTACTTCCTGAGAAAAAGTAGCAAATATTAAAATCAGCAAAATGGTAAGGTTATAGCCTTATTTTTTGGAAAAAAAAGACTTTTTAAAATCATCAGATTTTGGCCAAAATGGTAAGGTTATCTTACTTTCTGGCAAAAGATTAAGCTTTTTTAAAATTAGAAGATTTACATTAAAATGGTAAGGTTATAGCCTTACTTCTGGAGAAAAAGTGGGAAATATTAAAATCAGCAGATTTTGGCCAAAATGGTTACGTCATAGCCTTAATTTTGACTAAAAATTAAACTTTTTTGAAATTAGAAAATTTATATCAAAATGGCAAGTTTATAGCCTTACTTTTTGGCAAAAAAAAGACTTTTTAAAATCATCAGATTTTGGCCAAAATGGTAAGGTTATAACCTTACTTTCTGGCAAAAGATTAAGCTTTTTTGAAATTAGAAGATATACATTAAAATGGTAAGGTTATAGCCTTACCATTTTGGCCAAAATCTGCTGATTTTAAACTGTTTAATTTTTTATAAATGTTAAGGCTATGACCTAACCATTTTGGCCAAAAGCTGTTCATTTTAATATTTATCACTTTACTCCAGAAGTAAGGCTATAACCTTTCCATTTAGGCCAACATCTGGTTATTTAAAAAAAGTCTTATTTTTGCCAAAAAGTAAGGCTATAACCTTTCCATTTAGGCCAACATCTGGTTATTTAAAAAAAGTCTTATTTTTGCCAAAAAGTAAGG